>JADLZN010001567.1:0-243766 GCA_018155175.1 Sinocyclocheilus anophthalmus | reverse complement strand
TCTTTCTTTCTTTTTGGGGTTAAGAGACATCCCCCCACCAAAGCCATGGTCTTTAGGAGTTTCACCCAAACCCGCATAGTTCCCCAGTTTCTTCACATAGTATATCATGCGTGATAATAAGCAGATGTGTTCTCACACATTCCAGCGCACACACACATACGCATACAAGAATTCACTCTTCCTTCCAGCACTCATATCCAAGATTTGAAATCATAAGAATTTTGGCATCATTTCATTTTTTAAATCATTTGTGCATGTTTGTGTTCCAGCATGCAACTGTGATCCTCGAGGCATTGCTACTCAGCAGTGTAATAAGATGACCGGCGAGTGTGTGTGTATAGAGGGTGTAGCCGGGCGGAGGTGTGACTCATGTGGACGTGGCTACGTTGGGACCTTTCCTGACTGCGAGGCCTGTCATCTGTGTTTCCGTGAATGGGATGTTAATGTGGGAGAGCTGACCAATCACACACAGAGACTGGTGGATACAGTGGAGGAAATTAAAGAGACTGGCGTGGCTACGCCCTATAAAGACATCATATCGAGTCTGGATGATGAAACCAAACAGCTCAGACAGATTCTGGAAGATGACAAGGTTCAGCAAACGCTCACACACATGCAGAGGATGCTGCAGCAAGCCAAGTGTGTATTACACATTCACACTCATATCACTCCCTTGTTTTCTTATACTCTCCTCTCACCTTTAAAACTGAAAAAGAAATTGCAATTATTTTCCAACCGATGAGACCAGATGGTTTATACCCGCTGTAGAACAGGTCATTCAAGGATGGCACACAAATTTTTAATACTAGGAGAAGATCCTCCAACATGTTCTCTCTGCCAAAACCCTTTATCCGTGAAGCATGTTTTATTAGATTGCGCTGGTTTTAACCCTGTGAGGAAACGTTTTTATTCGGTTAACTCTTTTGAAGGGGTTTTTAAGCCAAATAGAGTTTTAGAGTACATTTACAGTTTTAAATAAATTGTAAAAACCTGATATAATTTAGCCATAAATTTTCCTCCCCATGAAAATAGCCACAGAAGCAGCATGGCAATTACACACAAACCACCAAACCCCCTTTTAACGCAAGAGTTTTTCAAAAGCATCATACAAATCATGTTCATTGTCTCTGTAGATTAATTCGTTTTAATTATACTTACAACTGTTAAATCTGTCAAATGTTGACATTGGTAATGCTCCTATTAAAAAAAAGTAAAAGGATTATTTACAACTCTTTCTGCAAGATTTATGGTAAACGCAATAAATGTAGGTCATACAATTTGTGCATTAGTAAAAGTATTCTTGAATTTTCATCAAAGACTCTTGGTGTAGAAATTATTCAGTAAAGGATAAGGTATGTACTCCTGATCCTGAACTTCTATGTTTAAGTCTAAGACCTTATTATTTGCCAAGAGACTATGGAAATATCTTCATCTGCGCTGTATATATTCCGCCCGGTAGGGATGCATCAAAAGCTGCTTCAAGGATAGCTGATTGTGTCCATCAGCAATTACAGAACAAACCTGATGCACCAATATTTGTATTAGGAGATTTCAATCATTCTACGATGGACTGTGCACTACCAGGGTTTCAGCAGTATGTTTGTAATGGTACAAGGAAAAATAAAATATTAGATAAACGTTATGGTAACATCAAAGAAGCATATGTAGCTACGATTAGGCCTCCTCTTTCAAATTCGGACCGTAATACCATCCAGTTAATTCCTATTTACAGCTCTGCCTTTAGGAAGAGTACACCAGTTTAAGAACAGTTCTTGTGTGGCAGCATACTACAAAAGAGGAGCCGAGTGTTGTTTTCTGGCTACAAATTGGGATGTTTTTTATCAAGATGACAATATTGACAGTATTGCGGAAGTGATTACAGGGTATATTCTTTTTTGTGTTGATACTGTGGTCCCAAAAAAGACCATTAACATTTATCCAAATAATAAGGAATATATTACCCCAGAGATTAAGCAATATATTAGGAGGAGAAATCAAGCTTTTAAAAATAATAATACAATGGAGTTCAGAGAAATTAACTAAGAAGAAACTTGAGGGAAGCCAGAGAGCAACATAATTTACGTGTTAGAGAAGCTATTTCAACTTCAGATTCTAAAAAGCTGTGGGATGTTGTGAGAGGAATGATCCATTTAAATTCAAATAAGAAAGAAATACAGGTTTTAAAGGAATTTGAAAAAGCAAATGAATTTAATAACTTTTAAATTCGGTTTGAACTGCCTGGGAGTGGTAGTATTGATAAATGTAGAGATTTGCTTAGTTCAGTAACATGTGATTTCACACAGGATAGGATTGTAGTGGACCCAAGTGTTGTCGCTAAAATCTTTAAAAGGCTGCATACCAAAAAATCCAGTGAGCCGGATGGTATTTCAGCTCTTTTACTTAAAACATTTGCTGATGAATTAACCCCAGCCTGGAGTCCATTATTTCAATTATCAGTCGACACTGGAAATATTCCTATAATATGGAAAAAAAAGTTTGGAAAAAAAGTCATTATTCCTGTTCCAAAAAAACATCCAGCACTGGAAAATAATGACTTTAGACCAGTGGCGTTAACGTCCATAGTGATGAAATCACTTTAACTTATTGTGACAGAGAAATTGAGAGAGAATGTATTGTATATAAAGTAGATCCTTATCAATTTACTTATAAAGAAAATAGGAGTACAGAAGATGCTTTGAATACTTTGACACATTTTATTCTAAAACACCTTGAAAATCCTGCAGCTTATGTTAGAGTGATGTTTATGGATCTGAGTTCAGCGTTTAATACTCTACTTCCAGATATTGTGTTTTTAAGTTAAAACAGATGGAGGTGAACCCTTATAATTAAATGGAATTATGCATTCCTAATTGGACGACAACAGAAAGTGAAATTAATTCAACTTTCTCTGATATATTGGTCACAAATGTTGGAGTTCCTCAAGGCTGCGTAAGCTCCCCCCTTCTTTTTACATTATATACAAATGATTGTAGAAATCAGTACATAAATAACTGTATTATCAAATGTTTCAGATGATACAGCTATACTCAGTTTGCTGACAAAGAATTCAGATGTCGGTATGTATAAATTAGAGATAGAAGGGGTTGTGCGGTGGTGTGAGGAACACAACTTGATGTTGAATGTTAAAAAAACTAAAGAAATGATCTTTTACCCGAGGTTGGCGGGTGATCATAGTCCAATTTTAGTTAATAAGGAGGACGTTGAGCAGGTAATAACATAAGTATTTAGGTATTTACTTTGATTCTCAGCTGCAATGGAGTCATCAAGTGGACTATGTTTGTACACGAGCTAGTCAGCACCTGCATTTTTTGCGAAGGCTCAAAGTTTATGGGGGTGTTATTGGGTTTACAGACCAGTATTGAACTATAATTGGGGGGGGGGGGGTGGGGGAAAAGTGTTAGGGGGGTTTTTTACGTGGTGGGATCAGGTTGGGTGCATTGTGTGGGGGGGTTGTTGTGGGTTGACTGTTACACTTAGATTGGGGCACCACTTCACAGATGTGGTTCGGGGGAGCAGTGGAACAAATAATGGTTATGTTGTCCCCACTTCTCTCAGACATTTTTGAGAGGTCTTTTTGAATCTTAAAATTAGTGGTGACCCCCAGCCATAGTCAACACCAGGAGTATGAGCTTATTGCCCTCAGATGGGACCACATTGATGAAGTAGATGAATGGTACACATTTTTTCTAATTCCATTATCTAGCATATTTTTAAATAACTAAGTACTGGAATTGGTTGCATGGTGAGTGTATGTTGATGGGTAAATGTAATGTTGTGTATTACTAGGATGGTGTAGGAGTGATAAATGTGGTTCTGTCAGGACCATATCGTCAAAATGATCGAACTTAGCATCAAGTTTGGTTTGGGCGGTAGGTTTTTCTGTTCTGGCAAAACAACCCTCCCCTGCCCATCCATGCAGCTGTCAGATGAGCAGGGAGAGCAGCAATAATAACCCCCCCAACACAAACTATAGGCCAGAACCGCCCAAACCACAACCGATGGCATTCTGAAAGACTATCCTTCTGGGAAACCAAGACTGTGGGGGCAGCAGCATCTACAGGAGAAGGCTCGAGGGTGCTCTTCTTTATACGCATCCTAAGAAGAGCGCAAGCCCCTGTACCGGAGGCGAGTAGCAGCTAAGTTTGGCTCTCTTTATAAAGGCATGGGGGCTGAGCGCAAGCCCTTACCGGAGAAGTATCCGCGAAGTTGTTCTTTTATAAGCAGCTGAGAAGAGCAGCAAGCCCCTTTAATGCAATACCTGAAAAAGATGCAGAAAACCCACTAGAATTGGCAGCCTAGTTTGCAGCAAACATAGCGTACTGCAGCCATAGAAGCGAGCAATGAACGGATCAGAGATCGCAGATTCTACCTGGCCTAAAAGCTTCAGCATCCATTTAAAAGTCTATAACAACAGCATATAATAACTCAAATCAACTCATCAGTTTCTAGGTTGGCCGTCTCCCATTGACATTTGTGCTCGTTGTGTTACGTGTCCTCAATCTGACAACCCATGTGAGCATAGACAGAAATCCTTGCCAATACACTAAATAGCTTTGCAACAAGCATGTTGCTTGCTTAATCACAGCATGTTGCAGTAGTCAGTAACTTAAGGAAATAACATTCCCAATACTAGATGAGCCATAAGCAGCAAGCATATTTCAACAACAATCGGATGGCCTAAACAACAACTTAAACATTAGCTTCTTGCTGTTGCAAGTTTAACTAAGTACCAGCACTTGCAGTAACAACCAATAGCTTAAAGCAACAAGCAAGTCTAGCGACAAACATGATACTGAACACTAGATAAGCCCTAACAAGCAAGCAAAATCCCAATACCCTAATAGCTTTAAAGCAAAGACCTTCTGAAATAGCATAGACTGAGGCAGCATGCCCTTTAAGAAGAGAAGCAGTGAAGGGGTGCTCTTCTTTAATAAGCAGCTGAGAAGAACAGCATGCCCCTTTAGTGCAGTACAGCATATGGTCAATACCCGAAGTTTAGGCAACAGCATGTTGCCCTATCCAGATAATCGTTAGCATTAATTACACCTTTAGTAGCAAAATCTACATAATGCAAGTTAAGTATCAAGCACATTACCGATGCATTGTATAGCTTTAAGCAATAGCATATCACGGACTTAAACACAGCTTGATGGAAATAATCATACACATAGGATGTGTTTAATGAAACAGCATCCTCAATACTAGATGAGCCTTAAGCAGCAAGCCTGCTTCATATCAGACAGTCTTAAACAGATTTAAAAACAAGTCTCAGCTGTGGTAAGTTTAAATGGTAACGTTAATGTTACCAGTGTGTCAAAATACAACCAAGAAGCCTAAAGCAACAGCGTGCCTAGCAAACAAACATGTTACTGAACAACTAGCCTTAAACAACGAGCAATATTTGACAATAGCATATTTGCCAACATATAGCTTTATCTCAGCCAGTTGATCATGTTTAATCAACACGTCATATCACCCTAATTTCTCATGCTCATATGCTCACATTACTCAGCGTGATATACATATTCAAGCGGATCAGAAATTATGAATCTCTAATAAGTATTGAGTGGCAGTCCAGCAGGGGAAGCATGCACTGCGGAAATACTTCGAATGACGGTCATTGATATTACATTCTTATATGTATAGAAGCTATTAGGAGCGATAAACGCGTGCTTCTGACTGCACACTCACACAGCTAATGAAAACATTAACTTTAGAAATAAACAACCGTAACATTGAGATTATGCCGCTGAATACAGTGAACCCCAGTTGAAACGCCTACACAAGAATGCTTGTTTCATTTAAACTTGTTCTCATGGCGTGTCCTCAGAGCGATTACATGCTCTAGACTACGTGTTGCTCCAGCTGTATGAACACAGATGCGTAAATGCTGCTGCAAATATGCTTTTATCAATTAGCAGACCAGGTAATATACACAGCGATGTGGATTAAAACAGCATTCACTTATCTTAGATGTGGATTTCAGATGTTCTGAAACACGCTGCAAAAGTTGATTTGCGAGCAGCGATGCTTATTTTGCAAGCTGAAAAGCTGCTGAATAATACGGAATACAGCTTATATAGGAATGCCGCAATAGGTGTCATATTCCTATAGGTAATGTGATCAGCTTATGCAAGCTTGACTCACGTGACCTGCCAGAACTAACGCTAACTCTTAATTTTTGGAACGTTTTTTTTTTTTTGGTGAAGTGTAATTGAATAAGTGTATTGTTGTATGTTTGATCTGCTCTCTGGATTGCCTAAGACAAATTTCTCCTGGGGTAGATAATTAAAGAGAAACGTTAAAAAAAAAAATCAGGCAACCCACCAACTAGTCATTCTGAAATGCATTTTGCACATGCCTAAAATGAGCATACCATTAATATTTAGTTGATCTGGATGTGTGAAAACAGCAGTGTAAATGGAAAATGGACTGAGTCTCAGAGTCACAACAAAAATGGACCAAAGAGATCCGAGTCTGCTTTCAAGAGCAGGGTTAGTGTGAATGCCGTTCTTTTTCACGCTGTTCACTTTCTGATATTTCAGTTTCTTTCTTCTGATCTTAGTGAGACAGCATCACTCCTGAGAAAGTCTATGGACCGATCTGTAACAGATCTGGAGAAGGTATCTGCTGACAATCAGCAGGCCGTGGAGAACCTAAAAAGCCTGACGGAGGAGGCCCAAAACCTACAAGAGATCTCCTCTGACAAACAGCAGCAGGTTCTGAATATTAAACATTCAGACCCCAGAGGTGAGCAGAGCACACAAACATACAGGTTTAAATTTAAGACACACGTGGTGTTATCTGAAGTGTGTGCTGATCATCTCCTGTAGGTGCGGCGGACAGTGTCAAAGAGTATTACAGGGAATCTGGCGAGGCCGAGTTTCGTGTCAATCAAGCTGTCTCTGACCCAGAAAGTACAGTTAAAGAGTCTGCCCAGATACGGAAAGCTGCAGAGGCCAAATTAGACAGCACAGAGAAAGAATTTAACCTGAAACATCAGCTGCATTTACAAAGGCTGGACAAAATTGGATCTGAACTGAACTCCGCAGACCTTTCACGACTAAGCCATCAGGTAATTAAACTACATTTTTTTAAAAATCAACTAGTTAGTGGGTTATCTAAATGGCTAATCGGTAAGTTGGTCTTGAAGGGATAGCTCACCCAAAAATTCTGAAAATTCTGTCATTAATTACTCACCCTCATGTTGTTCCAAATCTGTAAGACCTTGGTTCATCTTCGGAACACAAATTAAGATATTTTTGATGAAATCTGAGCGCTTTCTGACCCTCCATAGACATGTTCAAGGCCCAGAAAAGTAAGGACATTGTTACATTGCGCCTCAGTGTTCAACAATAATTTTGACTATGTCCTGATTCACATGACTATTTTTAACGATGTCCTTACTACCTTTCTGGGTCGTGAACGTGTCAGTGGTTGCACATACAGTCATATGGTGAGGGCAGAAAGCCTCGTAGTCGATAAACTCTCTTAATTAGTTTCCGAGATAACACGAAAATCTTCAACGGAATTTGGAACGACATGAGGGTGAGTAATTAATGGCAGGATTTTCATTTTTGGGTTAACTTTTTCTTTTTTGGGAGGCGTTCACATTGCACACATTGTGTTTAGTAGTAGCTATTTTAAACTTGGCACAAGACACTGAAAAAAATATATATTATAGAAATTACACAATGATCAAACACGACCTCTCATAATGGGAACATTTTAGTATTATTTATAAACGTTTATAGTGTCCCTAAAACGTTGCCGCTTCAAAAACCATGCAAAACAAATACGACGATAATCCATATGACCTCTGTTGATGTATTAATGTACATCATGAAAAATGCAAACATTTGAAACTTCTTAAACTATTAACGGTCATATGAGTTCACGCTTGGCATAAACATCAGCACATTTTGAAGATTAATATTTAAGTTTGTTGTAAGTTTAAATTTAAGTTTTAGTCATTTTAGTACTTATTTCAGTTAGTTATTCCTAAATTTTTAGTTATAAGTAATGACACTGATCTAGACTCATTATTGGAGGAACATTTTTGGGAAACTTTAAAGGAATCAGCATGCGTTACTATTTTGGTGCTTGTGCTAATCAGTTCTCAGAAACATATCCTACTTATAATATAGTACTTCTGAGAAACATTAGTCAAAATCCAAACAATGTGCTGCTCATTATTTTAATGTATCACACCTATGTTTTGATGAGTTATAATATCAGATGTGTAAATGTGTGTGGAGGTGTGCGGAGGGGCGTCAGGTCTAGATGGTTGCGGTAACTGTGGTGGTCTGAGATGTGTGAGCGAGGATGGCACGTCCCAGTGTGGTGGGGAAGGATGTGAGACCATTGTGACACGATCCCAAAAGGCCTTGAACGAAGCCAAAAACTCAGACCAAGAGGTCCTGCATGCTTTAAGAGAAGTAAACGAGCTAAACAAGATGGTAAGTATTCGCAACAGTATTAACTATTATAACTTAATTTATTTATTAAGTCCCCTGAAATTCATGTATATATACACATTACTATTTAAACGTTTTGGGTCAGTATGATTCTATTTTTTTTTTTGCAAGAAATTAATACTTTTATTTAGCAGTCACATATTAAATTGATCAAAAGTGACAGTAAAGCCTTTTACTTGGAAATTGTAAAAATGTTTAAATAAATGTCAAAATACTTTGAAAAAAAAAAACATATTAAGCAACACAACTGTTTTGAACATTAAAGTTTTAACAAAACTTCGATAAGTATGGGCATGCATAATGATGTGTGTTTTTTTTTAGGTGTCAGATGCTCGAGGACGTGCGGATGAGGCCAAGCTCAATGCTCAGGATGTGTTACTGAGAGCCAATCAGAGCAAAGCACGAGTGGATCAGACCAATGAGGATCTCAGAGACCTCATTCAGCAAATACGAGACTTCCTCACAAGTATGAATTGTCATACATGTGACCCTGGAGCACAAAACCAGTCTTAAGTGTCAATTTTTCAAAATTGAGATTTATAAATCACATGAAAGCTGAATAAATAAGCTTTCCATTGATGTATGGTTTGTTAGGACAGAGCAATTTTTGGTTGAGATACAATTATTTGAAAATCTGGAATCTGAGGGTGTAAAAAAATCTAAATATCGAGAAAATTGCCTTTAAAGTTGTCCAAATGATGTTCTTAGCAATGCATATTACTAATCTAAAATGAAGTTTTGATATATTTACGGGTAGGAAATTTCCAAAATATCTTCATGGAACATGATCTTTACGTAATATCCTAGGTTTTTTTTTGGCATAAAAGAAAAATCAATTATTTGGACCCATACAATGTATTTTTGGCTATTGCCACAAATCTAGCGTAGCGTTAGTTCTGGCAGGTCACGTTAGTCAAGCTCGCATCAGCTGACTCTCAGCTGATCCCCATCTACCTATATGAATATGACACCTATCTAAGCATTCATATATATAAGGTCCCTCAGTATTATCGGCCGTTTTTTTTGCATTGCTCAATAGCTAATTACTCTCCTCCATCCCCATCTCCTCCTCTGTCAGTCGGGATTCAGCCTTCTGATTCTCCTTTGAATCAGACAAATTCTAAAACATGTACATACAATTATTGAACTTTAGCGATATCTGCAATACATTTATGTTGGATCTATTCTGTTTACCCTGGGGTGTTATTGCTGCCCTGCTCTCATTCTCCCCGAGTGCAGGCATGCATCCCGCGCAGGAGTGTTCGTGCCCGAACTGAACCATCCCCAACCAACGTATGCTAATTTGTCCACTCATTCTTGCCATCTTTGTCGCTTACAGAATATACCCCAGCGACTTAAGACTGGTTTTGTGGTCCAGAGTCACATATATAAACACTCACACTTTGGCCTGTGCTGAGAAAGCATATTATCCCAAACTTTCTTTCTTCAAACACGACGTATGTAATATGTGCAAGGAATTCAATCTGCATGAATGTCCCCTACATTTGTAAAAGTAAAAGCTTTAGTTCTAACCCATTCTGTATTTTGCTACAACCCCTGATAATATCAGACATATGTCACATACAGTAAAAATCTAATATTGATGTTAGAAACTTTAAATCTGTTTGTTGTGTAGACCGAAACTGATCCGAAGCGGATAAGAAGTACTGATGAGGTGTAAACTGAGTTGCCAGTGTCGCTCGCCGCGGTGCACTTAAAGAACTTGACCACAGATCCACCACATGTGGTCAGACTGACCCATTGGCGGATATGCTGACCCCGACGGCAGAGAATGGCGCATACTGCAGAAGGACTCCTCACAGAAGCAAGTGCGCCAATGAGTAATCACATACACACTTATGCAGTACACTTTCAAATATCTTTTAAAACCACTAGTTTATTTAATTTGTCTACTAACGATGTCCAACAGTGGACACAAAACCAAGATTCTCAACCTTTTTGACTCCAAGGCCCTTCTTTGTCCAAGACAAAGGCCTTCGAAAGCCCTGCTATCTATGTTGAGTTATGGTAATAAAAATAGAGATATAATGTCAGTTTAATGCTCTATTTTTAGTGTTTTTTTTCACCTTTTTACTTAGGTTAATTAACTAAACAAATATAACTGAATTCAAATCATTTTAAGACTACTATCATAGCTTGATTGGAAATGACACACTAATAAACACTAATTGACTCACTAATAACAAAATCTGTTTAGTGATATTTGATTTTGCTGTTTTCACACAGCATATGTATGTGTGATATTTGATTGATTTTCACACAGTAAATATTGAAAATATATATTTATATTTCACTCTTTTTTTTAGATGATCATAGTTTAAAAAATAATTACTGGGTATGGGACAAGGGAAAACTTCGAGACAGTCTAAACTTAAAAGGCATTTGAAAAGTAGCAAAAATACATGATGGTATGGTAAAAAACAAGAATATTTTAAAGTGACCTTCAAAAAATACATCTGTTACATGTACTGTGATAAAATCCCTGCATCATAAAAACATCCTTGATTACATAACCGTGTGTTTTGTGTGTGTGTCACAGTGAGACAGCTACAGCACTGAAACAGGCCACTGATGAGGTGAAGGAAACTCTAGAGGACACTGAGCGCGCTCAGACTGCTGCCGGCGGAAAACTGAAAGAGGCTGAGAGAGACGTGAACCAAACAAAACAACAAATCACTGATGTAAGTATTTATACCTTTAAAATCCCTATGCGTCCTTTAAACATAATCAGTGTTTTTTTACTTCTTACTTAACAACATGCGTGTGTCTACAGGTACAATCAAAAACCGAAGCGACTGAGTTCAAACTAAGTAGCAGCACAGGAAGGTTTCTGGATCTTGAGAGAGAGGTTGACAAAATCCAACGGAAAACTCTAGAAACATCCAGCAGTGCAGATGAAGCTCAGAGACAAACTGAGTACATCACAACAGAAATTGGCCACACAGAACGGGTAACTGGCTTTTAACAGTGATGTTCTGTTCATTTAATCAAAAATCCATTCAAATGAAGTCTACACATACAAATACTTGCATACTATGCTAAACATGTTTTTCATTTATGTATTCAAATACATTTTGATATTGTTTTGGGGGACATACAATTAAAAATATTGGAGTGATACAACTGTCCTGATATTATGATGAAGAGCAAAGAAGGAATGTCTTTGAAAATAAAACTTTATCAAGTAGTTTAGCATAATCATTTATTATTATTCCTTATACATATAAAAAATGTGTCAATGAAAGGTTAGTTCAGGTAAGAAATGTGATGGAACTCTTCCAAAAATTCATGATATTTTTACCTTGAAAAAACTATACTATAGATTTAAAAGGGGTCATATTATGCGATTTCAATTTTTCCTTTCTTTTTGGAGTGTTACAAGCTGATTGTGAATAGATAGTTGCAAAGACTAAAGTCTCAAACCAAAGAGATATTCTTTATCAAAGTTAAGACTCTGCCACGCCCCCCTAAAATGACTCGTTCTAACACGCCCACACATATCTACCTCACTATGTGGGAATATTTGCGTAATGCCTCCCAAATGTTCACGCAAAGAAAGAAGGCGTGGGTTCAGTAACAGCAGTTAGTGTTGAAGAAGCCATGTCAGGGAGACACTGTGTGTATCAGTGTGAAAGCAAAAGCACTTTATCTGGCCTTCCAAAAGTAGATGCATTTAAGAATCTTTAAAATGACTCACAACAGAACAGCAATGCATTTTATGAATGACCGTTTCATGAACCTAGGAGAGGAAGTAATTCTGAATTTGCTATGACAATGTCTTGTCTCTGGCGCTTCTGAATCAGCTATTGTTTTGTTATTAGTTTTTGCTATTGACTGTTCAAATGCGGAGTATTGCACATCGTGTGTGTGTGTGTGTGTGTAGAGAGAGAGTGAGAGAGAGAGAGAGAGAGAGAGAGAGAGACACAGAGTCACATCAAAGTGGAGTCAGCTGTCTTAACCGTGGCTTGTGTACTGCAAACACATACCAGCTTCATCACTGTGTGTGTCATGCGACTCTGTTCCCCTTTCGGCTCTGTCTTTACATTTATTTTGAAACATGAAGCTCGCGATTATGGTAAGGGGGCGTTACATTTCCGACGTGTGCTTGCGGTGTTTGGCCAATCACAATGAACTGGGTCAGCTTTTCCAATCAGAGCAGACTGCGCTTGTCGTAGGAGGGGGTTTTGTTGAAAACGACGTGTTTGAGAGAGGTGGTGCATAGAGGACCTACAATAATGTACAGTATTTGAAAAATAATGTGTTTTTTGAACATTAAAGCATGTCAGCATATTCTGTTACACCAAATACACAAAATAATGATCTTTAAAAAAGCATCATATGACCCCTTTAAAGGGGTCATCGGATGCCAAATTCACTTTTACATATTGTTTGAACATAAATGTGTGTTGGAAATGTGTGTACACATCCACCCTATAATGATAAAAATCCACCATGTGTGTTTTTTTTTTGTGTTTAATCCCTATTTAAAATCTCCTTTCTCAAACCATGCTGTTCTGATTCCGTCAGAATGACGTATTTTTCTGTACAGGCCCCTTCCACGATAGTTTGATTGACAGTAGTGCTTCAGCACAGACTGGACTGGTGTCTTACCTTAGACCCGCCCTTAGTGAGCTGTGAGCTGTCCGCCATTGTGTTGACTCTGGTGCAGGGTAAGACAAGATGTCTCCGATTAAGCGATTGAGTTGTTTTGTTGTTGGATGTAATAATGAGCATAGCAGTCGTCATTTACTCTTGACATCTGAGCTGCTGAAGACGCAGATGATTAACTTTACTTTCGCTTTGAAGTGAATGCGCCACTCCCCATCAGCCTAAACGCATCTATGTTCGCTCGAATCATTCATGATCCAGCCTCATCAACAGAAAAAGTGAGTATGTTTTGTAATGAATCTCTGCAAATCGCCTTTCCTAATAACATGCTAATTAGCAAGTTTCACGATGAATGCGGCTGAAGTAAAGAGCGGCTCTGAAGAGAGGGGCGGGGCCAGCAGAGCTCATTAACATTAAAGCACATGACTATAATGGCTTATAAAACAGAGCTTGATTTTGACAGGTTCAAAATATGTTTTTTTAACTTTTAAATAAACCAAAGTATGTTTTAGACTTTTCATTAAGAATCATATCAGCTTGTGGAAAATGTGCATCCGATGACCCCTTTAAATATATTTAAGGTGTAAGGAAAATATTACTTTTTACTTGATGGATAAACCACATTCATTCACCACAGGCATTAAATTGATACTTTGTATGATTATACTCTCTTATTCACTTATGACCCTCACAGGATGCATTTGTATATTTGTGTATTTTAGGAGATTGACTCACTCGTGGAACCTAAGTACCAACTGGCCAGTGGTCTGATAGATCAAAAGGCAGCAGGTGTGGTTGATGCACGTCAGAAGGCCGAGAAACTACGTCAGGAGGCAAAAGATCTATTATTAGATGCCACAAGCAAACTGCAGAGACTGAGAGGTACAACTGCTCCCAGATTTGAAGATTAGATTATAGATTTACCTATGATTCCTGACTTTTCTTCCTCTTTAACTCTTCCAGAGCTGGAGAGATCATTTGAGGAAAATCAGCACATTCTAGTGGAGAAAGCTCAGGAGCTGGATGGACTGGAGAAGGAGGCCAGAGATGTACTGCAAGAACTCAGTCAGAAAATCACCATCTACAGCACCTGCGCTTAACTACCAAGAACTAATAAATAAAATAATAAGCTCAGATTATAATCAGTTGTATATTATCAAAAACATGTTGCCTGAATCCAATTCAAGGTATCACATTGAAAAAGCAATGCAAGATTTTACTATGACCCTTCAATGTATAGCTATATATTTTTGTCTTTTCTATGAAACTATGAAAAAACTCATCCAGTGGATTGTGTCCGATATGAAGAATATTGCAGTGTGCAATTACCGCAATAATACTCGACAAACATTCCTCTGGGCGGAATAAGAGGAAGCCCCATCCATTGTGAACAGCAAATCAGTTTGGCTTTGCTTGATAAAACTGATGGTGACAAATGAAATGCCAAAATAAAAATTTGATAAAAACTGTGGAAACAGCAAAATGATGAAAACAACTATTGTACGATGTTTATTAAACATTTAAACGCATTATCTGATAAAACAATAATCATTTAATAATAATAAAGCTTGAGTCAATTGAATATATAAATTACGTCTTCTCTAACTGTCGGTTTCATTTGATCGATTTCGATGTTGCTGTTATGCATATCTATGATTTTGCTGAAATTGGAGACAAAAAAGCCCGTAAAGCGACAAACACAATGAGAGACTAACTCAAAAGTAAGGTAAACAGGTTTGCAAATTGCTTCTACAAAAACGAAATGACAGAAAAACGTTAACCAGTGTTGTGGAGTCGCGAACTACAAGTACAGTGACGCTGTTAGCTTAAAATGTACAAGCAAATTACTATTTATTTATTTTCCCAAGAATTCAACCATTTTACAACATCATCAGTAGAATACGTTCTAGCAATATTCACTCTTTTGAGTCGGTTTTTCTCAATAAATACGTCGAACGGAAAGCTAATCAATACATTTTGGTCTGAGGCTCAGACTGAATCACTTCACTCAAGTACTGAATCGTTTGAGGTAAATTCGATGTCTAACAGTCTTTTCGGATTTAAAAGCTCGGTCTGTATTTCTAGCCCGGAGTTTTGTTAAATATAGTGGAGTGTACTGTCATGCTTTTAAGTTTATTATTCCACTGAGTCTGACGACATGTTAATCGAAGCTTATTTTTTCCTGTAGTTTCATACCGGAGTTCATCATGCTCAGCTTCCTTCATCAACCACAATAGGGCGACAACCATCTGAAAGTCGCTGAAGCAAACGTGTTATCAGTGACCTTTGAAAATAATGAAAGACATTCAGGTAACATTATCTTTCAGGTAACTAATGGCAAACAGCACAGGCAGTGTAATATAAAATGAGCTACAACTACATTTTAACAAGAAATAGTTAGAAGAACGAACAAAATGGTTTCATCCACTGAGAAACGCATCTGGTGGTTGAGTAAATAAAGAATTAACAAATAGTCAAATTTCAGTAAAAAATGAGGCCGTTTATTTTTAGGTTTAGACCACATTTAAGACCAGACCAATCTCCTACCACATGGACACGGAAGCATGTATAAAATCACTTTCCCCATGCTTAAAAGGTAAAAGGCCTCTAAAACTCTAATTATACACCACATTTTAGTTCAGGTTGGTGGGTAAATTCTGATTTTGTGGCTTATACAATCTTCAGTCAAAACCACAGGTAGGCACACACTCAAAGAGACTGAAATCAATTTGCATTGTGGTAATCATTAAAGCATACATTAAACCAAGCAAATTAAAAATGTATATAAAAAAAATAGCAATTCTAACTTCCACGAGGGACAGTTCAGAATGTGTTACATAAACTTGACAGAGACATTTGTTTCCTTCTCATGTTCTAGTTTCTATAACCCCCAAGGCATTTCTATTACACCAACTACAAAAAGCGCCAAAATGTGTTGTCCATCCCTTTTGCACGTGGTGGTTGTGGCAGGGTGCTAGTGGCCTTGGGGGTTGCGGTTTTTCAAAACGACGGTGGGGTTGACCGTTTGGGTACTAAAATGTGCTCTTATCGGCTGGCCGAAAGTGAGAAACGCCCGAGAGTAACTAGGAGCACCACTGCTCAGACTAAAGTATAAAAACAAAAATACCCCACACAGAATCTCATAAACCTGGGCGCTGTGTTTAAAGTGCAGTGAAAGACTTCAGGCAATTTTAATAGTACAAATAATGCTAGAAGCGGAGATTAAACGGCGAAACCACAAGCATGGTCTAAAACATGTGCGTATTTGTTTGTATTTCACACAAAATTTTAAATAAAAAAAATAAGCATACATTTTACTGCATAAAGAAAATTAAGCATTTTTTAAGACCATTACCTTTGTTTGTCATTCGAACTTATAATTAAACATTTCCCAAACGTTCTCATTAATGCAATAAAAAACGTATTATTAAAATGAGAAAAAAAGCTACTAAAATTCTTCAATATTGTTTTCAGATAGAATCAAATACATGAATAATATTTATAATAATAATAATAATGAGAATTACTCAAACGTAAACCACCCATGAGAAAATGTATCATGACAATAATGTCACAGTACAAAAAAATAGTAATAATGATACAAAAATAAAATATTAATATTAATAAATCTATGGTCTCTAATTAGTCTTCATGTTCTTTATCTTTTCTTATGATTGTGGGATGAAATATTACCCAGATGTGTTTTTGAGAGACTATACACACCATCGCCACCTAAAAGCACATAAAACGTGTAAAGTTAACCTTTACTTTTAAGACACAGCTTACAAAAGTTATTCGAAATAACACAATATAGTCACAGAGATGGACCCGTTTCTGCTACAGTACATCATGAATACTCTTTCACATACACACAAAAACACAACAGACCAAAAAAAAGAAGAAGAAAAGAAGGAAAGTGTTAAAGCCATCATCTTAGGACAGTCACATTATGAAGGGAACATCCCAGGAGGAGCACTTTATCTGACGAGAACATCACTGAACATGCATGTTTCATGTCCCTCATCTGTGCAGCAGCATTCGTTCTATTGCACACTGCAACTGCTCCCAGTTGCTCCAGCTATACACCAGTAGACACACGCATGCGAAAGTGGCTTTCTTCTCAGACGACAGAGAACAGGTGTAGACGACTTCGCATCAGTGGAGCGGAAAACTTAGCAGCAGTGGAGACGCACACCAAGATCACGGTGACGATGGCCAGCATGATGTTGATAAATTTTCCCAGCAGCACTTTGGCGTCGGCGCTTTCCAACTGCAAGACCTGCTGCTGCTGTTGCTGTAACTCCAACTTACTCACTCGCGTCTGACAAACTTCTAAAGCATCCTGCGGAGAGGAAGAGAAAGACACACAATTCCAGTTTTTAAATCTGATTGGCCAAGCAGCATTTCTTTGAATATTTGATATTTAGGCCCCGTCCACACAGAGACGTGTTTAGCTGTATATGCATACATTTTTTATCGTATAGGTGTTTCGTCCAGACGGATCCGGCATTTTGGGAGAGTGAAACCGGTATTTTTTGAAACCAGGGTGTGCGATATATATCGTCTGCGATAATATCGTAATTGTTGTTTTAACGATGTGCGATTTGACACTATCGAGTATTTTGCAAAAACCATTCAAAACATCCATACAGAGCGCACGCATACATTACGTGAAGTCTAGACTAGTGCGTGTGCGCATTTAGTGTGTTTTCTTTCACTGCATGATTAAATGTAAGAATTTGACTCAAAAGATAATGCACACTTATAGAAAAATGGCTTTATAAAAGTAAAAATGCCCATAAAATTTAAAAATCAATTTAAACTTATTGGAAAATATTCATTTCTATCAGTATGAACTGACCACCACACAGAATATGAAGAATATTAAAAACATTGAGTCAGCTGTCTTCGGCAGTCCTTAAGGTGCCAGAACAATAACACACTCAGCAAAATATCGTCTAATTATCGTTATCGATAACTAATCCCAAAAACTACGAGATAAATTTATCTCGCACACCCCTCCCAGGCTATGTCCACACAAAGCCAGAGCTTTCACCTATCCGATCTTTTTTTCCCCCTCGTCTCAAGAAATATCTGCGTCCACACGAAACCGACACAAAACGCTGTAGTGCACATGCCAGACCAGCATGTGGTGCTGTAATTCTGCCACAGAAATACAATAAAAACGGAGAAGACGACTTGGACTATACGCATAAACCTTGCACGCGGTATACAAACGAACATGGAACAATAAATGTAATAATCTGTGTTAATGTTAGTTAATAAAAAGACAACCGTTCAGTGTTTGTTCACGTTTTTGTTGCCGTTACGTGACGTAGCGGTGTCTATAGGGGCGAGACGTGGGCTGATTATCGGCTCTCGGACCCGGTTTAAAAAAATATCGGTTTCACTCTCCCAAAACGCCGGATCCGTCTGGACGAAAGACCTATACGATACAAAATTGATGCGTATACAGCTAAACGCGTCTCCATATGGACGGGGCCTATGGATAAATCTGAAAATGCCGACCTGCGTTTTCGATGTGGACAGCAAATCCGTAATGTTCTGAAACGATAAACATTTTAGACCTACGTCTCTGCCCCTAGTCAGATACACCGCCTACGTCACGTAACAGCAACAAATAATGATCATGAACAACCATCTGATTCCGAAGTGTCTGTTTCGGGGATACTAACATTACACAAGATTATAAACGTTGGTGTTCCAGTTCATTGTATACCGCTTACGAGCACAAGGTTTATGCACATAGTCCTAGTCTTCTTCTCCGTTTTTAGTGTATCTCTGTGGAGTGATTATAGAGCACTTTTGGAACCTTTTGCGTTGGTGAAGATCTACAGAAAACGTGACAAACTAAATGTCCACATAGTGTCTAAAAAGGTAAGTGCTCGATATTAACTTATTGTTTATTTAACTAAAAGCAATAATTACACTCACAAATGTGAGCATCCCAACCAAGGGTGCGTTTCCCAAGAGCATTGTTAGCCAACTATGGTCCAAGTTCCGTCATTATCAAAATCAGAATATTTGGTGTCTAAAATACCGTTAAGTGGAGTGAGATTTTACTGTGGGTTGTTGTGGTTGTGGCTGGTTAGGACTAAAGCTCAAGTTAACATGGAAAAGATAACTTCATTGTTTTATCATTTTTATATGAAATGAAATAACTTCATTTATTTATCAACTTTCATTTGTTTATGGTTAGAACACAGAGTAACATTAGGCTGGTATTCATTTTATTGAGCGCTTTACATAAGTGTATGTGAGTGTTTTTGTGTAGGTCTGTACCTGTATATCTCGTGCTCGTTCATTAGCTTGATAGGCCATCTTCTCTTCAATGCTGGCTAGCTCCAGTTTAAGGTTTCCGGTCTCGTTTTGATGGAGTTCTGTGAGGTCGTTCAGCTGTTCTTCCAACCGCTCACACCTTATACAGAAGAACAACAATTAGGGAGAGTGTGTGAGAAATAGAGAGCGGAAATGAAGAGTTGAAGAGACCAGCTTATGTTGAGTTTTATATGTTGGTCTTCAGCATGAGATGCTGATGTGGGAGCCTATGATATTTGATATTCAAGCTGATACTTACTTGCATGATACGGCCGATAACGAAAGATGAAAGGTTGCTATTATTAAAAAATGAAACAAATTTTTGTTTGTCTAAATAAAATAGAACACTAAAAGTGCTACAAGTGAATTTTAGAAACAACATTATAAATCCAAAGTTCTATCATGAAACTCTAGATGGCGCAGGCCGATAGGGTCTAACTCAATCTGACATAATGACATCATTATTCACATGGCGCAGCTGATTGGTTTCTTTTCGTATCAGCAGCCAATGAGCTCGCTGCTCAACATTCAAATACTTGGCTAGTGCGTGCTGTAGCAGTTGCAGCGCACTTCAGAAACCCTCCACCTTCCCCAGCTCCACCTTTTTTTTTTTTTTTTTTTTTGTTTTTTTTTTTTTTTATGGAATCTGTTACGGGGTGATTCATGTATGTTATATATGGGGGTTATTTCATGTTATATGTGGGAATTATATTTCTTACATGCTCACAGCAGCATGTCTGTGGTTGTATTGGCAGTAGCAAGTCTCGGTACTTGCTCTGCTGCAGCAGGAGCATAGCAGATCTATTCCGCCAAGACAAAACACATTAACATTGCCATGTATATTACCATGCTAAACTCTCAGAGGGTTGTCATAACAGAATTACATTATAATGTAATGCGTGTAATGTAATTTTTAAATAGTGTTTTTAAAAATGAACACTAAATGAGCATTAGATAATGGTAAAGGTAATCTAAAAGGAAAAAAAGATAAATGAGCTTGCATAACTAATTCAATGTCGACCATTATCGATCTATCGATTGATCGTTATCTAGAACACTAATGTGTTACCAAGATTATTTACCTGAACCGCTCCTCTTGTAGTGTTTGCATAATATTCTCAAATTCACATCTAAACTGGGTCTTCAGAGTGTCAATGTCTTCTGACAGTAGATTCTGAGCTTCCCTCAACTCCCTGATGTCCTCCCAAGCTTCCACCAGCCGGCTGCTGTTTTCCCCTTGGCCTTCTTCTCTCCCAGACCCGCTGTGCTGCCCTGTCACACCTGATCCAGTCACATGACCATTACTCTCAACTGACATTGACGTCTCTGTGGAGCATTCGTCATCACTCGGGTATTTGGGTTTAGGGGTTATGGTGGCACTGCCGCTCAGGTTTCGGGCTCCCCCTTCCGCCTGCAGCCCACTTCCCGTCTCCATGGTGCTCTTCAGGTGTGCAATGTTGTCCGCGCTACCAAATTTGTTGCGAATGAGGTTTGCAATCTCTCTGGATTTGCTGAAGAAGAACGGTGGCGACAGTGAAACTCCCGGGCCAATAGTTTTGACTTTGTCCAAATGTGGGTGACGCCCACTTCCTGTGACCACACTGTCCTTGAGGTTGTCTTTGAGCATCTCATTTTCTTTGGAGTGTGGTGGCGTGTGTTTGGTTCCATTCGAGATGTCACACCCCTTCATCTTGCGTTGATACTGCTCTAGCTTCTTCTGAAGCTGAGCGATATTGTGTGCCGTTTTCTGGTTCTTTTTTTCGAACACCTGTTTGATGCGGCTGCTCTGCTGCTTGTCGGCGCTGTTAATGAGTTTGAGATACTCAGCCACGTTCTCATCCTGTAAATTTTGCTCAATTCTCAGCTGCTCTTTCACTTTTAGCACTTTCTGCTGCAGGGTGTCCAGACCAGTACGTGATCGTGGGGTGTCCCGTACCACCAGATCAGAATCCAGATCTAAACAAGTCTCTGAACCTCCTCTACGCATGACCATTGGCACGCTGAGGGTGTTCACATCACCACCTCTCTCACCCTGAAAAGAAACAGAGAGAGAATAAAATGAATAACTTCAGGATGGATTCAATAAGTGTCACACAAAGAGCTTGAATTTAGTACTGGCCAGAATAATAACAATACATTTGATATTACATTGTTGGCCATACAAAATAGTTTTAGTATTATGTTTGTAGTATATGTGTTTTAGTATTATTAATTTTTATGTGCTTGTGACATTTTTATTGTTATATACATATTTATTTTTATTTTTTTTGCTTTCATTTTTATATTTTAATAATTTTAGTACTTTTATTTTAGTTAGATGCCAATGCAACCATTCTCATTTAAGTTGAAGCCTTTAAGTTTTAATTTGTAATTATTTTATTTCAGCTTCGTCTAAATTAACAAAAATCATTTGTAATAGTTTTAGTAACCGAAAAAAATGTGAGTGAATATCCTTTTCTGTTAGCACCATTCTATTAGCAGTGCCTACATCTTGTTTTAATCTGATGAAAGAGACAAAAATTGAAACTAAAGAAAAAAAAAAAGGACATGATTTTTAATACGGTATCTAAACTAAACCTCAAACAAAGATGCAGATAATATGGTAATTTGATTTCCACAAAGTACAGTAGTTCTTTTGAACTGCACATTTCATTGAATCATTTCAAAAGGCTTATTGAGAAAATCATTTCCATCAGCAATTAAAAAATAGTGTTTTAATTGTTTTTTAAAGTACCATAAAACAGGTTCATAAGAATAAATCAGATTACGAACTGCAGATTACTTTTTTTCTGCTCTATTATTTCGTTTTACTTCTTGCTCTACGCATTCCTCCAATATTACAATAAATACTTAATATAATATATCTATATATTTATAGGACTTCTAAAATAGATATAATAGAGGCATAAAGTTGGATAAGATCCAGAAAACACAACCAATAAACTGCCTTAGCAACAACAGGACAAAAGGCGGCATACTTTATTGAAACAGGAAATAAACCGAGTAGACTTTTTTTTTTTTTCAGCCACACGGTCATATGATGGCACAACCCAGAACAAAAAAAACTAGAAAAGAGACTTCATAAGCTACATAACGAGTCAGGATTTCTCCAGTGCAGGGCTCGACAAGCCCCGTCATGTGCTTATCCTTTGGACAGGTAAATCGGTCATTCACTAGTCCAAGTAATAAAGGTTTACTTATCCGGAAAGAAAAACGTTTGAATAATATTAGAACAATAAGACACTCTAGGGCTGTTACCATTAAAAACTATTTTCGTTGGCTCACCATAATCAATCACCATTTACACTGAATGTAATAAAATCAGAGACATTCTTTCCAAAGTTTTAGTGCTTCTCTAGTTATTTTTTGTTACTAGAGAAGCACTAAATCTTTTAATCAGCCTACTTGTCCAGCAAGCAAAATTCTCTTTAATTTTCCCATTAAAAAAAATCCACTTGTCCTGGACAAAGTGTTAATGTTGAGCCATGCAATATAATGGCTATGGATGAAGAAAATGGTTCTTTTGTACCTTAGTAGTAAATAAAGATATGGGTCAACCATTTTTGGACTGAAATAAGCCGTGGACCAAATGGAGTGGAAGGAATTCCTCTCAGAATAAGGAAATTAATGAAGCCCTTCATAAGGTCACTTTATGATCCTGTGCAACGGGTTGACAATAATAAGCCATCCCCAGGGTCCTGAAGAACATAAATTCATTCAGGCAAACTAAAAGGGTAGTTAGTCCAAAAACTATATCATAATTTACAGGTCAATCCATTTTAAAGTGGTCCAGTGGACCTTTCATGTTCTACATGCACACTGTACTTTGGTACCCAAAAAACAAAAATTGTATAGGTACTGTATGTCATTTTTTGACTGTACTAAAGCATAAAAATACATTTGCAGATAATTAGGAAACATGCTAAGTTCATATTCTTGTTTCTCTGAAAAACAATGGTACAGCAGTTATTCTACATTGAAATCTGCGTTCAGTGTCAGAATGTCTGTTTTTGTTTTGATCTGTGTGACACCGCCCCCAGCCAGTTTGCCCAATAGTATTTTGACACTCCAGGTTGCCAGTTGGTGTAAAACACAGCGTACTGCAGCCATGGAAGCGAGCAAACGAACTGGGTCAGAGATCCCAGTGTAAGGGGCCGTTAACACAAAATGCGTCTTTGCATCTAAAACTGTGAAGATTCAGCACTCAGGAACGTTTTTTATAAAAGTGCAGCACTCCACTTTCAGACGTGATGCAATAACAGAAATAAAAACAGTTGCCATGCCAACTTGCTACTGTAAACAAAAGCTCGCAAAACTTGCCCCACTTCCAGGGTCTTCTGATTGTTCCACTGTTTTGGAACTGACATTGATGAGCAGCGCTGCGTGTAAAAGTTGAAATTCTTTTAACTTGACATGGCATCTTAAAAACGTGGCTCATGTGCGAGATGCTGCAAAAAATGCGAGACGCAAAGGCCACAGTCATACACATCTGACCCTAGAGTATTTATATAGAACAAAACAGTGCAAATTGGCACACTGGAATGGAAAAACGATTCTGTGTGAACGTGGCCCCCATACGGGCAATACCAACACACATAGAGGAATCATTTTAGGAAAATGAAAGGGGTTATATGATGCGATTTCAATTTTCCTTTCTCTTTGAAGTGTTACAAGCTCTTGGTGCGTAAAAAAGATCTGTAAAGTTGCAAAGAATAAAGTATCAAATCCAAAGAGATATTCTTTATAACAATTAAGAGTCAACCACGCCTACCTCTTAAAAGGCTCGTTTCTAAACACTGCCCCCCATGTCTACGTTGATGTCCCCCCCCCCCCCCCCCCCCCCCCCCCCCCCCCCCTTGGAAGCTTTGCTAACGCCGCCCAAATGTTCACACAGCAAAGAGGGAATGGCATAAAACTTTATTCCGCGTATATGTATTGTTTTGCTGCACCGCCAGGTCGTTGAAGGGCACTTGTTTTGTGTTTCATGTGAAAGCGAATACTCACTTGTTTGGGTCCTTCCAAAAGAGGAGTTATCTGCTTTGTCTGCCTAGAGCTGAGCCGAGTGCTGGCGATGATTGGGAATGCATCAAACTTCGCGCTGTGTGAACGCCGGATTCGGCCTTTCATCCGTGACGAAGCGGATGTCCAGCCCCGGTGGTCGTACTGTGTGGTTGTTTCCGCACGCTCCTTCGCCAATCTTTTCCCGCCGGCCGCGCCGTTCTCAAGCCTCGCCGCTCTCGCCACGTTGTAGCCATTGTGTTGGTTTCGTTTGTGAAAGTTGAAACTATTACTTTGTTTGGTCTTCCAAATAGAGGACACGATAGTATAATTCAGTGGTGTTAAGTTGTATTTACACTACTGTTCCCGCACAGTTAAATTCCATCATATCGATGTGTGCAGCACTGATTTCTGGTATTTTTGGACTGTTTCCTGATCCTGGTAGTAGTAGGAGTAGATAAAATTCGCCGGTCTGGTATGACTAACAGACGTTGTAAGTTTTGAGTTCTTAAAGAAGGATTTGCCACGGATGATTCCCCGAAAACGTGAGACTTGCGGCACCGGCTAGATTGTAGTCAGTTGTATTGTCATTTCTTACGATAGTGAAAGGCAGACATGGTTTATGTTACGTGGCGCGATGCAAAGCGTAAATTGATAGACAGCAGTAAAGTCATATAATCCGTTAGTATGTCTCCCACTTGGAGCAAAGCAAAGCACTGAGTTTGGTGAATGGTGTTTTCAGTGTTTTAAATAGTCACTCCGGGGCCTATCAAGTTTATGGAGTGGTTTGAGTACATTTCCTGTCACATCGTGTTTGAGGTAATGCGGCAAATCCCACGCACTGGAAGCTGGCAATCAGTATGCACACCTGTCTTTCTGGGTACCGAGAGGCTTTGTAAAAATCGTGACATCGTTGCGAATAATGGGTGGAGCATATGTGGAGAAACAATAATCTAAATGAATGTGTTTTTTTTTTTTTTTTTTTTTTTTTTTTTACTTTTTTTTTTTTTTTTGTTTTTTTTTTTGTTAAAATTGTGTGTTTTTTTTAACTTTAAACCACATAAACACATTTCATTACACCAAATACACAAACTAATGTTCTTTTTCGCAACATCATATGAATGTTGCTTTTGAGTTATTGATTTGAAGTCAGAACTGTAATATTTGTGAGCTAAAGTGTGATATGTTAATTAATCGCTAACAAGATGAAAAAAATACAGAAATGACACGAGGATGAATAAATGATGACACTGAGTTCAATTTTGGTTGAATTATCCCTTTAAATTACCCGGGATGAATCATCTCTTCTACAAGATTGTGAAGATGGTTCATTTTCGTCAGGCCATTCTCAAGCCTTACTAAGAGCTACATTCAGCATCTCAACACGTACAAACAACACTAACAAGAGACAGATGGAGGCTGCAATTTTCAAACTTATGAGCCATCACTATGGCTTTAGAAAAGCTCTTTTCAGAGCAGAATACTTATTATTATCAGCTCTTAGGGGGGAATTATCTGTGTACGCTTATATAAAACTTTATTCAGATGTCCAAATGTCAGATATTTGCAATGAAATTAAATGTGTCTGTTACCATGGCAGCTAGCCATCAAGCAGTAACAGGCCGACAGAGATCAGGGACACAGGCTTTTATGACTCGACTGCAGTCAAGGAGAGGGAAGATAAGACAAGCAAATGCAGACCACGGGGAGCGAATCCATGTCAACTCAAGCATTACTGGCAAAGTTCATGAATCTGGATAGAAATCATTCTATAAAAAAAAAACATCCAGTGAATCATAATTTGAGTTGAAGCATACGAGGACACTTATTTTAACAGACATTTTCACACTCATAGATTTACATAGATTGGTAAATCTAAAAAAATATGTATTAATAGCTGCATGTACTTAACCTTTTTGTAAAGAAATCTTAATATATCTTTTGGTGTGGATATATGCCAACATCATTTAATTAAATATAATTAGCACAAGATACATTCATTATTCTATTCAATACGTACACGAATCAAAACATTTTTCAAAACGAATATGTGTACTTAATCTGCCAAGCAAGCACAATTATGATGCTGTTAATATCAAAACAGCTCAATATTATCCACTTAATTGACCTAATATATGAAAAGAAACATAGCTTTCCTGTCAAATGGTGTTTAATGATTAATGCTTGTAAAAGCTCTAATCATGTTTGTGCATGTGTCACTGAAGCAACTCTGAACCTCTTCTAACTTTGACCAAACTGTATCAGTGTCTTCAGGGCAGAAACGGTGCTCTGGAGAACTAGGTCAGTCAGATCAAACGTGTAAAACAGGCCGTCTGCTCATCTAACCTTCCTTACTTTCTCCTTTCTCCTTCCTGTGACATACACACACCTGGTGTCTGATTCACGTCATTAGTTCTCTCTGCAATCTGGAATTTATCTTTTTTTTTTAAACATGCAGATTTCTTTAATAATATTGGCATATAACTTTTTTCTTTGATAATAATCTTAAACACTTAAAGGATTAGTTCACTTCCAGAGTAAAAATTGCCTGATAATTTACTCACACCATGTCATTCAAGATGTTCAAGTCTTTCGCCAATGGGTTGAAGGTACAAATTGCAGTTTTACTGCAGCTTCAAAGGGCTCTACACATGATCCCAGCCGAGGAGTAGGGGTCTTAATATCCAGCGAAACGATCGGTCATTTTCTTAAAAAAAACATAATTTATGTACTTTTTACCACAAATGCTCATGTTACACTAGCTTGACCTCACGCATTACGTAGTCACGTTGGAATGGTCAAGTGTGAAGTAGGCGGAAGTACCGACCCAGTGTTTACGAAGCGTGCAAAATGTGCAAAGACTAAAGGCCATTGCACACTTAGTCTGAAATTTTCGCATGTTGAAATATAAATACGACCTCACGTTGTGTCAATCGCGTTTACACACTGCCTCCGAAACTTTCGTCCGTCATAAAAAAATTCGGATCAGGTTAGATTTTCTGCGTTTTCGCATCCGTTGCAAGCATTTTGATAGGAAAGGTTGATGAATACGCGAAAATTTTGGACTCAAAAAAAGGTAAAACAACGATGTCAGATGAAGTTGCACTGTAAAAAAAATTGTTTCAACTTAAAATAATTTGTTACCCCGCTGACTTTTGTCTAGTCCAGGGATGGCAAACTCCGGTCTGCCCTGCAGAGTTCAGCTCCAACCCTAATTAAAACTCAACTGCCTGTAGCTTTCTAGTAACCCTCAGACCTTGATTAGCTTGTTCAGGTGTGTTTGATTAGGGTTGGAGCAAAATTTTGCAAGGCTGCGGCTCTCCAGGACAGATGTTCGCCACCCCTGGTCTAGTCAACTAAAATATCTAAGGGTGCTTTCACACCTGGCCTGTTGTTTCGGAACCTGACGCGTTTCCCCCACTTAGCTCGGTTCGTTTGGGAATATGTGAACACGGCAATCTCGCTCGGATCCGCGCCAAAACAATCGGTCCGAGATCGCCTGAACGAGGTGGTCTCGGCTCGATTGAAAGCGAACTCTGGAGCGGTTCGGTTGCAGTGAGAAAGCAATCCGATCTAACGGACCAACGAACCAGGCTATATCGCAATGTATAATGGGTAATTACGTAAGTTCCGTGAAAAGCATCAGCTTTGTTGTTTTGCTAATACCTCAAAATGAACCATGTGAATGTCTGTGGGTGAGCACGTATTCGCCATTCAAAATAAAAAAGCGCAATTTTTATTTTATAATGCCGTCTTATTGCTCTTCTTCCTAGTATGTGCATTTTAAAAATGAATCCTGGACTCCTGCTCAAAGTGCTAAATTAATATAACGACATCTACAAAAAAACAACAACAATAAGCCCGCACAGCTGTTGTCGTTCCATCCTGACGGATGACAGCTGTGATAGCTAAGTGGAATCCCGGAAAATAAATCGTGGAACTTTGACCAATGAGAGAA
Source organism: Sinocyclocheilus anophthalmus (assembly GCA_018155175.1). Lineage (NCBI taxonomy): Eukaryota > Metazoa > Chordata > Actinopteri > Cypriniformes > Cyprinidae > Sinocyclocheilus > Sinocyclocheilus anophthalmus. The sequence continues at coordinate 215,344 of JADLZN010001567.1, read as the reverse complement.
CAGTTTACTCGCACGTGACTTGTATTAACAAATTTGGTCCGTTTAGAAACATTGCCGTGTGAAAGCGAGCCGCACCAAGAATAAAAAGCAACATAATAATACTTGTAATAATAATGAATAATTTGAATCCCTGTTTCGGAACAAAGCAATCGATCTACAGGTGTGAAAGCACCCTAAATTGTCACTTAGTACAACTTAAAATTTTATGTTGACTAAACTTTTAAAAAATATATATATTTTTTTGAGTTGAGTAAACTTAAAATTTTACGTCAGCGGGGTAACACATTATTTTAAGTTGACTCAAATTATTTTTTACAGTGTGGAGAAGAAAATCAGATGGAGTTTGTTAGTACTTCTGCCTACGTCACGCGTGACCTTTCAAATATGACTGCATAAAGTTGTGGACACATTTTTTTATTCTCGAAGTGAACTAATCCTTTAAACTGACCTTAAAACATAATGTTGTATCTAAATGAAGCCTGTCATGTCTGCATCATGTTTCTTTCCCCCAGTTATTCGTAACTTAATAATAACGCATAATAATAATAATAATAATAATTACACATCACAGCAATTACACATGCACATATACATAACTGAAACTAACAGAATCTCTCTCTGATCTCAACAACCAAACCTGTTGTTTACATATAAAAGTACATCATGTTTTCGTACAAAGAACGCCCTCTGATCTGACTGAGGTTTACACCCCTACAAATTGAACAAGGAGTATGTGTACTGAGATTGTATAATCCAACCCTGGATTATTACTCGAGAGAGAGAGAGAAAGTGAGAGAGAGGGTTAAGATAAAAAGATTAGAGTGAGCATGTGGCCAGTGGAAGTGACCTCACAGCGGGCCTATCATATGAAGAGCTCTCAGCCTTTGAGTACAGAACAGCCCTGTACACAGAAGACTTATAAAAACCCTTGTGTGTGTGTGTGTGTGTGTGGTATGCGATGCTTGTTCACATGCTTTACATAATGCTGATGTCTACAGAAAGATCACTGTTAAAATGAAACTACATGAAATTGAAATCAAAACTCCAATGGAAATTCCATTATGACACACTCAAACAAGCAGACCACAAAAAGCATTCATCATTTGCATTTAACATAGTTTGAGTGCCAGATGGAGAAAATAAGGAAATGAAAGAAGACAGCAGAGTAAAAAAATTAAAAAACAGACTATAGGGCCTAAATGACAAAGGGCTGAGATGGCAGTTTCTAACACAATGCTTAAACTACATTCCAAATGCAGCTGCATACACACCTCTCTTCATGACACACACCACACACACACACACAACACAGAGAGTGAGAGTGTCAGTTTTCAGCCCTCATAGGGAAGCCAGTGTTTTGTAAACTCAAATGTAATATGAAATCAAACGTTAAAAGGCTGGGACTGTTGTAGTGGAACAAGTTTTTCTATTGGCAATCCCCTAAAGATAAACGATAAGATTGAACTGGTTAAACTGCATACACAGGCAGTGCGACTATGCATACTTTACAGGGTTTCCTACACAAATCTGCATTTGCATCATCCTACTGAACAAAACAATAGTGCTTGTTACATCTTAATGTTTTATTAAAATACAGTTTGTTTTAAATGTAATAAAAACTGCTTATTATAAGTAACAAAACAAATACAAATTCACCTGAAATCATGTACTCTTTAGAACGTACTTTTGAGTAATTATTAACTTTGTAACGGTTAAAAAAATATGTTTTATATAGTGTGAGTGTCTATAGTACAAATGGACCTCATGTTGTCATTGTCACATGACCTACAGTTAGGCCTGTCATAACAACTTTTTGTTGTGCGATATATTGCACCAGAAATAATTGCGATAAGCGATATTATTGTCATTTTAAAGACCATTTTATGCCCATTTTATATGTAACAGCATAATAATGCAAGAAGGCCTACACACTTCCAAATGACAACAAACTTTACATTTTTAAGAATATTTAGATCATGGAAATTAAGTATCAAAATATTAGATACCTTAAAAAACCTGAATAAATAGTAAATAAACTATTTCTAACAAAAAGTGCAAAGTAACGAGTGGAAAAAAAGAAAACTGCACAAAGAACTTGTATGGAGATTTTTCCATCTACAGATTTTTCCCAGAACTTCTTTTCTCTGTAAATTAAGGGTGCACTGTATTGCTGAAACACACAATAACTACTTATCAGTCAGATGTCCGCATGCACAAAGGCACATATCCCTAAACAAGGCCATATCTGCAGATGAAACTTTTTTTAGAAGCCTTTTTGGTTACACTTTATTTCGATAGTCCACTTTAGACATTCTACTAACTATAAGTAACTTTGTAACTACATGTCAACTACATGTCAAGTAATTCTCATTAATTTGCAACTACATGTCTACTAACTCTCAGAGTAGAATGTTAGGGTAGGTTTAGGATTAGTAGAATAAGTTGACAAAGAAAGTGTTAGAAAAAATTAAGCAGACAGTCTAGTAATACTCTAATGAGAGTTAGTTGACATGTTGCAAAGTTACTTAATGTTAATAGAATGTCTAAAGTGGACTATCGAAATAAAGTGTTACCGCATTTTTTAATGCTAGCACCTCGTGACTACACCGCGTTATGTACAAGAAGCTACAAAAGACACAGGCGCAAGTGCAATGCAAAAAACACGGTGACATTAATTTTTAAGGAAATATAATGGGCGATATATGCGTCACCAAAAATGATTGAGGTCAATATATACAGTATATTGCACGATAAGTCGATATATTAATTATTGCGACAGGCCTACCTCAGTGTCAGTTGCGTTGCTCCCGCCAATTTCCAATCGGTCGACTATGGCCTCATGGTATAGTAAGTGTCTATTGAATGCCACTCAGTATCCGCGGAAAAGTAATAGATATTAAGTTAGTATTCTTTTAAGAATACTGTGAATTCTCTTTTCACATCAATTTATGGCAGATCAATGTATAGTTGGGAAGTAGGCAAATTTGGTTGCAGCCTCTGTTTTTGCGTCAAGCCAGAGGATATTGCAACAAAAAGATATGTTGATATTTAGTAATTAAGACATTATTATTAGTTAAGACCCGTTGTGCAGGTTGTGCACTTATTCACAAGTGCAGTATGGCGGCAAACAAGGATTGTATTCATCATGTTTTTGTTTATGCATGTTTATAGTGCTGCATAAATTCAAAAAAGTCCTAGCTGAAATGCTATTTTGTGTGGCCAACTGCATGTCTTGTTTCTCCGGCGGCTTTCTTCTCCAACTGGGAATGTGCCGCAGGAAACAGTATGTGTAATAAGGAAAGTCCACAAAAAAAAAAAAAAAAAAGCTTTTTATAGTGACAACATAGTTCACTCTAGTGTAACAGGAAGAAACATTACTGATGGACTAGATATCTTACAGTTACAGTAAAATCATTCTTTTACTACATCATTCTAGTCAACTGGATGTTTTTCTCTGTAGTGTTAAGGCTGCTCAATTAATTGAACAAATAATTAAGATTAATAATGTCACTTCATTTAATTACAGTATTCCATTGAGATGTTCTCCAGTATTTTCAAGTTTTATTTGTACACTTGAGTTGAGTGTACAGTGGTGTGAAAAAGTGTTGGCCCCCTTCTTGTTTTTTTAATTTTTTGCATATTTGTCACACTTAAAAGATTTCAGATCATCAAACAAATTTTAATATTACACAAAGATAATGCAAGTAAATACAAAAAGCTGTCCAAACCTGCCTGGCCCTACGTGAAAAAGTAATTGCCCCCTAAATCTAATAACTGGTTGTGCCACCCTTTGCAGCAACAACTGCAAACAAGCATTTGCGATAACTGGCAATGAGTCTTTCACATCGCTGTGGAGGAATTTTGAATTGTTTTAATTCAGCCACATTGGAGGGTTTTCAAGCATGAATGGACTGTTTAAGCATCTCAATCGGATTTAAGTCTGGATTTTGATTTGGCCACTCCAAAACCTTAATTTAGTTTTTCTTGAGCAATTCAGAGGTTGACTTGTTGGTGTGTTTGGGGCCATTGTCCTGCTGCATAACCCAAGTGAGCTTGAGCTTGAGGTCACAAACTGACAGCCAGACATTCTCCTTCAGGATTTTCTGACAGATTGCAGAATTCATGGTTCCGTCAATTATGGAAGTCGTCCAGGTCCTGAAGCTGCAAAGCAGCCCAGATCATCACACTACCACCACCACCATGTTTGACTGTTGGTATGATGTTCTTTTTATGAAATGCTGTGTTGGTTTTACGCCAGATGTAACGGGACACACACCTTCCAAAAAGTTCAACTTTGTCTCATCAGTCCACAGAATATTAGCCCAAAAGTCTTGGGGATAATCAAGAAATTTTTTGGCAAATGAGAGACGAGCCTTTGAGTTCTTTTTGGTCAGCAGTGGCTTTTGCCTTGGGACTCTCCCATGGATGCTGTTTTTGCCCAGTCTCTTTCTTTTTGTTTAATCATGAACACTGACCTTATTTGAGGCAAGTGAGGCCTGCAGTTCTTAGATGTTGTTCTGGGTTCTTTTAGGACCTCCTGGTTGAGTAGTCGCTGTGCTCTTGGAGTAATTTTGGTTGGCCGGCCACTCCTGGGAAGTTTCAAGTTTTCTCCATTTGTGGATAATGGCTCTGACTGTGGTTCGCTGGAGTCCCAAAGCCTAGAAATGGCTTTATAATCCTTTCCAGACTGATACATGTCAACTGTTTTGATTCTCATTGGTTCTTGAATTTCTTTAGATCACGGCATGAAGTGTGGCTCTTTAAGCATGCTTCACGTTGTCAGACAGCTTCTATTTAAGTGATTTCTTGATTCAAACAGGTGTGGCAGTAATCAGGCCTGGGTGTGGTTAGTGAAATTTAACTCGGCTTTCTAAAAAAATGTGGTTAATCACAATTCTTTCATGATTTAACAGGAGGGGGCAATTAATTTTCACGTAGGGCCACGTAGGTTTGGAAAAGCTTTTTTCCGTAATAAAAGGATAATCATCATTTTTAAAACGCATTTGTATTTACTTGCATTATCTTTGTATAATAATATTTAAATTTGTTTGATGATCTAAAACATTAAAGTGTGACAAAAATGCAAAAAAAAAAAAAAAATAGGAAGGGGGCCAACACGTTTTCACACCACTGTATATATTCGTTGACATTTCTGGCATGCACATAAATGGTGAATTAAAGGACTCATTTCACTATATGTACATGCTGTCTGAGAGACTGTTTCTGAGCGCTGTCAGAGGTGCTCATTGACCACAGGAGTATTGAACGCGAGTTATTTTTGCCGCTTTGTAGGCCTTGAACGGTTAAATACACACACTTGTATGTGTTAAAACGCCCATCTTTGCAAGTATGCTTGTAATCAGAGGCGGATAAAGTACACAACTCTATTACTTGAGTTAAAGTACAGATACTGATGGTCAAATATTACTCCATTACAAGTAAAAAAGATTTTTACTCAAGTAAAAGTACAGAAGTACTTGCTTTTAAAAGTACTTAAGTACCAAAAGTAAATTTACTTTTTTATGTCAATGCGCTGTTTTATTATTGTTGTATATATGTAATACTTGCAATACCTCTGAAATAACTTACAATACTGAATACATTGACTAGCTTGTATCTTTGGAATAAAGAGCTTTTAGAATGTTAAAAACCTATGGGGAAAAAACAAAACATTTAACACCCCTACCCACCCCCACAAAAAACAGGATGGTAGTGATCTCACACAGCTCACACTGTGTGCACACATCTATGTGTAGCCACTCATCCACATTTGAACAGAGTGGACAGTTGGTGTGAAATTGCTTTAATTACAAGTGATAAGAGCGGAAGAGAGAAAAAAACATTTTAAAAATGCTGTCTAATCGCTCTCACTGTACTTTGATGTCACACACAGAATAGTCTGTGCAGTGCTGCTTGAAGTCAAACACCTTTTGTGTTTTGTTAGGAGACGCACAGCAGTTCTTCTGTTGCTTTATAGGTAATATATTAACGTAGGCTACACAATTTAGCAAAATCAGACAATATTGTGTATAATATATAAACAATATTAACTTCTTATTATTGAATTGCTGTAAATAAATATCACATTTGAAACTGGTCAGTGTTCAAAAAATGCTGGGAAATCATTTCATGTAGCCCTACAAGAGTGATTACTGATAAACTGTCTGAAAAAAAGAAAGTCATGTTTTAGAGAAGAAAAGCTGCCACATAGTAACGACTTTCTACTTCGAGGACCTTCATAGAAATGTAGTGGAGTGAAAAGTACAATATTTGTCTTTCAAATGTAGTGAAGTTAAAGTCATAATTTCCCAGAAAAAATAAACTCAAGTAAAGTACAGATACTCAAAAAAATGTACTTAAGTACAATACTCAAGTAAATTTACTTAGTTACTGTCCGCCTCTGATTATAATCACAGTAATGTATCTTAAAGCAAAGCAAACACATGTATTACAGTATATTGGATCCGGGCAGCTCTTAAAGTGACAGCAGTCTAATATTCCTGCGGTCTGTCATTCATGTTAATCAAACAACAAAAGGGAGAAAATGGAAAATGAAGAAAATATCTCACTGCTTGTCTAAAAAATTCAATTCAAGTTAATTTGTACAACGCTTTTCACGATACAAAGCAAACTTTACAGCAAATTAAGTTTCTACAATATTTAGTGGTAGTTTATTAGTGGTGACTGTCAGTTAATGTACATGTGGTAGAAATGTACGGAAAAATCCATTTAAAACGTATTAAAACAGACGATGAACACTATTAACGGTAATTATTATATGACGCAATCGAACTTATAGCAAAATTTGGTAGTTCTGTATGTTGTTTCAGGGTTGGCATCATCTGAGGTCCTCATCTTAATTTAAAACACTTTTGTAACTTTAATAAGAAGAAACATATATTTAATTTACACAGAGAAAAATATGCAGTGTTTTTATACATTTGATTACTTAATACAATGTATGTAGCATTTCTTATTTTTTGTTCTACTGTACTTTTTTGTCATATCACCCAACCCCAATATATATATATAGTTATATATATATATATAAATTGCATTTTGCTTTTAGAAAAAAATTTACAATAAAAATGTCAACTTAATTTGCACAAAAAAATAAAACATTGGAAGCTGCATTGAACTCACTTACCACTTACCAATTGTACCCCTTCAGTTTAAATGGTCATGACATATATAGTTTGTTTTTCTTAAAATATCAAATAAATTTTGATTTTTCAAAATATAACACCTTTAAAATAACACCTTTAAAACACCATTACATGTACCAGTTCTTGCACAGTTAAAAGTAGAGAAAATAAATACTCAACAGTAGTATGAAGCGCTCCCACATGCAGTGCAATAAACTATCACACTTGTTAATGAGGTCAGTTCATCTCATATCAGGCTGATCAGGATCAGACACTGAAACCCACAAAGTTTCTTCAAACTACAGAGAAACATGCTTATATAAATTGAAGAGATCATTTAAGCCTTTAACTGTACAACTGCAGTCTCAAAAGTAAAAACAGAGGCATGTGGCACTCTAAATTAACTGTAAATGCAAAAAAGTAAAGCACTCTGGGACACAAGAAATAACTGTGCTTTAAATTCTTTGTGTAAACACAACAGGTCACAAGCTGTCCGTTATCATACTGTTGTCTGCTAACACATATCTGCATGAAGACACACATAAATACTCGGGTGTGTCCAGCATGTGGGTTCTGCAGAAACTTGCTCTGTCTGCTTGTCATGTGACTAACTACATAGAAACTCAAGGGCCAGAGGGGAAAGACATGTTTACCTTCAAAACTGACTGTAGATCAGTTTGACTATGTTCAAATTTCTCTAAAACACACTTGCAAATGTAGGGCTGCACGATAAATCAAAATGGAATCGAGATCACGATTCGACAGAAGCTGCGATTGTCATGCATATCTTTCAGTGAAGCACGGTTCTATGATCAGCAGTAAATCTCCATCCAAAGGCCAGCGGGCGCTGAAACTCCAAATACGCCTCGCAGAAGAAACCCAGAAAATAAACAGAAGATTCAACTGCTTTCATTGATTCAACGTGACTAATAAACACACGACTACGGCAATATACGGTTTATCCGAGTTAGTCTTATTATAATTTTTATTATAATAAAGTACATTTATAATGCAGTGACTGTATATGTGTTAAAATACGATGAAATATGTTGTGTGCATTTTCTGTGAAGAATAGCCACATCATCTAAAAGAGGGATTATTTCAAAACCCTCGATGACGTTAGGAAGGGTTTGGAGTAAAAATATATATGAAATGTGGTATTTTCACCTGCTTTCAGACGGAGCAGCATTTAATACACAGAGCCGTATTTCACTGAGAAGCTATGCAACGATTTCTGCGATTTCTAGCAACCCTCGGCAATACAAATCGTCTGCGAAATTCTTTTTTGTGCCGTACCCTTGTCAGTGAATACCGGATAGGTGAGTAAATTTATGCTCCATCTGAACTGAACAGAACGGAATGATGATTTTCCTGCTGATTACAGAACCGGCTTACTAACAAAAAGCGCATGCAATCACGCATTAGATTTAACGTTTGCAGACCTATGATATGCATTGGCTAATAATTAAGTCTCGACACGCCTCTAATCCTTCACAGATGGACGCTGCCCGTGATTAGGTTAAAAACGACCCATACAATACTTCCCAAAACCGTACTCCCCCCCCTGTTTCGTAGACAATGCATAGTGATCACGTATAAAAACAGTTGCTGTATATCCAGATAATCAGCCAGCATCGTCTTCTGTTTTAATCTTTCTGAAAATCCTGCGTTGAAGTGTGCCCTTGTTTGCAAACTAATCTGCGGTAAAATTAAGGGAACAAAGGACCAAGTTCTTACTGCTGGATCTTCATTAAAAACTAAAGTTCATCCACTCTTTACTAAAGTTGGGATCAGAAGGAAGGTGATGCAAAGATTGGCACTGCATAGTGTCTTGTTGTCTTCGGAGTGTTCGCTCTCTCGGTAAACATTAAATGTGCGAATCAGAGGTGGGACTAAACGGCAGCGATGTAGAAGCAGGCATTGATCATCTTCTGCGGAGGCGGTGTTTAGCCACACTATTACATCATAGAGTGGTACATTCCACAAGCTGTGGTTTTGGCAGGCTGGCTTCCATATAAGCTGTTTTTAGAAAAAGACAGAAAAGAAAAGAAAGTTTTGAGTTCTGAAACTTACAAAATGTTTTTAAAGCACAAAGACCTCTTATATATCAAAAGATCAAGATAATTTTGATTTCTCAGTTCATGACCCCTTTAAAACACATCTTGCCAAGTTCTTAGAGATGTATTCAGGTTGGTTTTTTGCATTACTTTATTTGGAATAATTAAATAAATAAAAACTTCCATCGTTGTCAAGAAAGGTTTCTAAATGCCAGGTTTCTAAATGTTGACTAAATGTCATGTGGTGTAACCAAGTATAAAAAGCTTTAACATTGTCCTCACACATTTGGGAATGCACATCTTAAATCAATTTTTTAAGTAGGCCTGTTTTAAACAAATTTAATGAATTGCTTAATTTCATATATTCATATAAAATTATTTGGAGTGTCGCACCATAAGACATTTTAATCCTGAACTAACCATATTGTGCAAATTTGTGTGGTTGGTGTCTTTACATGGCCACAATATGAGTTAAATGACTTTGCGCGTACAAGATTAATAGGCAATTTTACACTCATAAATCAATTCACAGAATACATATTTTAACATTCCAAAGGAATGTTTTTCCCCTGTATGCTTCCATTGTAAGTTCATTACTGTGAAGCCCCCTTTTGTTTGCTTTTACAAACTCTGTGACGCGTCTCAATTGCTTTCTGTAGAAATCAACAACGTCAGATGCTGTCCATAGGACTTCAATTTTATTAAACCCGGACCATTCCTTTAATTTGTTTCCCACCAGTACACACATCATAGATCTCTTCCAATATAGTAGGAAGATAAAATACCAGATCCACCCTCATCCACAAATCTTGTCTTCGCAGAGAGCATTCTGGGGCACAGCCAGTTCCACAATCTTATTTGTGGCACACACACACACATATAGTACAGCAGTAGGTTATGGCCACATCGGACAGTGTCACAACAGGGACTAAAAACACTAATAACTCTGAGTGAGACTGAGAGAGTGTGTCAGGACTGCAAGCAACTGACGTGAACAGCACCGCTGATGGGAGCGTTCTAGTTTTTTTTAGCATTGCATCAGTCCAATATTCAGACATGCTTCACACGCTGGTGAGGGGGTCGAGGGGGGATTCTATGGGTTACCCTGGAAACAACAGGAATGCAGAACACCCATGACCACCACAACGTCCCCAGAACAACAACTACATTCTCAAGTGTTTGCGTGTATCTAGTAGCTATATTTTGGGGACAAAATTGTCCCCATAAGTTATGGCAAAATCTCCTTTTGGAGAAATTCTCAAAGATAAAAATAATAAAATAATTGATTTGAGGTTTTTTTTTTTTTTTCGACGTTAGCAGAACACAACAATAAGGATTTTCTCTGCTTACCGATTCAGGGGTGCGTTTCCCAAAAGCAACTATGGTCGCAAGTTCCGTCGTTACCAATAGATTTCAATGGAACTAACTACCATAGTTAGCTAACGATGCTTTTGGGAAACACACCCCAGGTTAGTAGGCCAAATTCCTACATGCCTGCCAACATTTTCACTGGTCCAAACACCAAAAATATTACATTTCTTATTTTAAAACATATTTACATTTATTATTGGTCACACTTTATTTTAAGGTCCAATTCTTGCTATTACCAAACCATTGACTATGACTTCTGCCTCAATAAACTCCTAATTTGCAGTTTAATAATAGTTAGTAAGGTAGTTGTTAAGTTAAGATATTGGGTAGGATTAGGAATGTAGAATATGCTCATGCAGTGCTTTATGAGTACTAATAAACAGCCAATATGTTAATAATAGGCATGCTAATAAGCCACTAGTTAAAAGTGAGAAGTGTTCCCTATTCTAAAGTGTTACATTGCTATTTAATACTTTGTGGATGGTTACATCACTTTCTGTTACCTTCATAACACAATGTATAAAATAAAAATGTACATATCTGCCAGCTTTACATGACCAAAACAACATTTTAAAGGATATAATTTTGTAAAATATACTTTTTATACCATTAAAGTTTGTTCCAATAAAATTTCCTTCTCCAATAAGTTTAAGTGTACACTAAATAATAAATGACATTTTTTAAATATTTTAATACTTACTATTTTAATTATAGTAATAAAATGTGTAAAAATATGATTTATTATTATATATTTCTGTTTACTGGAGACAGCAATAAAAAAAAAAATTATAATTTGCTGGAAAATAATGGTATTTTTTCCCCCCAGAAAAATACTGACATTTTCAACCCATTCTTACTGCTATACCCATCAAGTCATTCTTGCAATTTCCACAAAACATCTGTCAGCCAGTTAGATCATTAAAAGCTTGACAAGCAGAAATCAACCAAAATGTTCAAAGAATCAACCGTTCATTTTGAAAAGCAAGTAAATGAATGTAAAACCAATACAGGTCGATGATAGATCTGTAAATGTGTTTATGTTTTTAGGAGCCCCAAAGTGGCAAAACACAATGCTTATAGCATCACTTAAGCATTAGTCATACGAACTCAACATATGTTTCCATTTGATCTGTCATTTAATCAATACTCCATCACTTCATCCAGTGGGGAGATCCATAAAGGCAGCTTCACTAATGCAACACGTTTATGATACATCAAAGCGTACACGTAAAGCAATTCAATTACGAAAGGCTAATCAAATGTGCTTTACGGTCTTTCTCTCCATTAACGCCAGGCTTAATAATGCACTGGCAGACACATTCAAAACAATCAATTAAGTCTATCAGAGACCCCTCCATTCTCTAAATCACGCATCTGTGCTAACAGCACGTAAATGTGTTTCCTCCAAGAACCTCATTTAAACACACAGACTGATGCAGATGCTGCTAATGCACTCATTTTCTTCCATTAAAAGTACACAAACACTCTTTAGGTTTAGCATGAAAAACCAACACGTTCTTTTAACAAAGTGGCAACAGCATCGGTCTGGCACACACACTGTTTTAGTGCCAGGGGTCGGGGGTCTACACGCGCACACACACACACACACGTACGTTGGACACAGAAGCACTTGTTCTGCTTACAACAGCCCAACTCAAGACCCGAGCACATGCCCCAGCACGCCACCATCACCCCAGTGTTTCAAATGCATTTCAATGTGGTTTCGGCGTGTGTGCAACAGATACTTGGAATTTAGATTTTCATGAATGCTGAAGCATCGCTATTAACTCATTCCTTTACGGCAAACACCAGCGTAAACGGTCTAACTGGGGTTAAGTATCATTTGATCCAATGGCCTCTGAACACACTCTCTGGAGAGAGACACAGTTTCAATAGTACAGTTTCAGCATTACTGAAGTACTTTACTACTCTTTACATATTTTTATGATGTTTGTTTATACCAGACCTAGTTACAAAAAAAAAAACTTTAATTAAAATTTTAAAATAATTATAAAAAAACAAGAAATTTTAAATAAATAGTAGAATCCCATCTAATGCTTTTAGAACTGGTTCCAATTTATGATAGAAATTCCACTGGCATTCCCTTTTGGATTTATAGATCATAGATCATGCATGCAAATAACTGAAATGTCTCAGGCATGAACACTACTGTTCAAAAATGTGAGGTTGGTGAGAGACTTTGAAAAGTCTCTTGTGCTCTCCAAAGGCTGCATTAAAAAGTATTGTGAAATATTATTACAATTTTAAAGTAATTGTTTTCTATTTTTACATATTTTAAAATGTAATTTACTCCTGTAATGGCAAAGAGGAATTTTCAGCAGCCTTTACTCCACGATCCTCCAGAAATCATTCTAATATGCTGATTTGACATTCAACGAGCATTTCTTATTATTATCGATATTTTTTGTGTAAACCATGATAATTTTTTTCATTATTCACGGACGCATATAAAGTTAAAAAGATAAGCCTTTATCCGAAATAGATTGTGAATGTCTTTACCGTCACTTTTTGTTTAAATCAATTTAGTGCATCCGGAGTATTAATTTATTTTCCTTTTTAAAAATCTTACTGACCCCAAATCTTGAACGGTAATGTAACTAACTAACCTTGAGGTAAATGTTACTTTTGTGAGATATACAAACTATAATATTTGAATTAAAGCACTATTTCGAAAACATTTAGGAAACCAAGCCCTACCGTTTCTGAAAAATAGCAGTAATTTTTTTTTTTTAGGTATATGTTGCCATTTTTAAGGGTTTAACAGAGATATTATATTACTGTAGTAGGTGTATATAGGCTATATAAGTTGTAGATGCAATGAACATTAATAAATTAAGACCCTTAATACATTTAAACCTTGTAAAACCACAGTAATGATAACTAAGCAAATAAAACAACACGACAGCAGTACCATATCATGTATGTAAAAGACAGTAAAATCGCGGTACGTGAACAAAACCATTGTAACAAAACCATTGTTTACATCAAAACAATACTGGTTACAGTAGTATTACTATAGTAAAAATAAAGATATTTCGAGGAAGCACAGGAAACACAACATCTTCTCAGGAGCCATAAACTGCAGAAACACATTTGATCAGACGATATCATGCACGGTGTCAGGGTTAGGTAACGTGCTGCATGGATGGATTAAAAAGACCCAAGCATAACTACCATTTCGCAGTGTAAGAAAGAGTTCCTCTCGAGTTCAGGTAAAGTTCTCTCGGCGCTGGGCATAGTTCAGTTCACTTCGGGTCAGGACCCGCAAAACACTGGCCACTCATGTTGACGGTACGGCGTTTCGGTTTGCTACATTGTGTCGCGGGTTGCGGTGCGGCGCCGAGCGCTCTCGGTCGGTCCGTGGATTCCTCTTTAGTAATCTGCGCGACACACACATAACCAGAGCGTTCACTCAACCCTCGAGACATATCCGAGAGGCAGAGAGAGAGAGAGAGNGACGCAACGACTTACGAGCAGCGAAGGGCAACATGGCTTCTGTGCTCAGAGAGGTGGCCCTCAGAGCCTTAGAATGCTTCCCAGAAGCTAAAATAACTCTGTCCACGTTACTGCCACAGAGTGATGTTCCTCTTCACGTGATCCATGGAAACAACGCAGAACTCTCCAGAGCCTGTGCACTCATTTCAAATGTTCACCTGGCTTACCATAAAGACATTTGGCCCCATCATATGTATGACCACATATACCTCAACAAGAAAGGTGTACAACTCTTCGCAAGAGTGCTGAAAAGCACAGCTTTTGGTAAAAACAGGAGACAGAAATCTACACAGCAAGAGCAGCTCACAGCCACAAAGAAACGTCCCCCCTCCTCCAAGAAGCAGACAGGACTCGACCCCTGGAGCACCATCACAGAGCTACGCCGCAGCAGTCCAACAGCCACAAAACCCTGCAGCCACAGAACTCAATCATATAAGACACCTGCTCAACATCATCTGCTCCAAACTGGTCAAATAATGTACAAGAGCAATACCTACACACACACTTAAAATGACTCTATCAGTATCAATGTGGAATATTCAAGGCTTGAATTCAACAGCCTTTGGACTAAAGAGTTCAAACACAGAATTTCAGAAGAGCATAAAAGAGATGGATATTATAATTCTACAGGAGACATGGAGCAGGGCAGAAACCATCACCCGCTGCCCACCCAACTACATAGAAATCATCCTACCCTCACAAAAACTCAACACAGTCCGACACGGAAGAGACTCAGGAGGACAAATCATCTGGTACAAATCACAATTCCACAACCACATCAACACAGTAAAGCAAGGCAAACACTACACCTGGCTTAAAATCCATAAGGAACTGCTCCCATCCAGAAAAGATATATTCCTGTGTGCCATATACATCCCGCCATCAGAGTCCCCATACTACAGACATGTTCTACACATTAGAGGAAGAGACAAGCCACTTCCAGGCCCAGGGAAACATGCTCATCTGCGGGGACCTGAACGCAAGAACAGGAATACAGCCAGACTTCACCGACGCACAGGGGAGCAAATATATCAACAACAAACTGACAGCTATTAATAACACATTCTCCCATATCCACAGAAATAACCATGATGATATAGTACATAAGAATGGAAAAGTCCTCCTGCAGCTCTGTCGAAGCCTGGGTCTGTATATCATCAATGGTAGGATACGAGGAGACACTTTAGGGAGATTCACATTTTGCTCGCCTCTGGGGAATAGTACAGTTGATTATATGATAACAGACATAGATCCTTCATCTCTCAGATCATTCACTGTTAGAGAACTAACCCCTCTGTCTGATCACAGTCAAATCACTGTGCATCTCAAAAAGACAGAAAACAGCATTAACACAAAGCCCAGTAAGCTGTACAACATCAGAAAGCCATATAGATGGGCTGAAAACAGCACTGAAGAATATCACAAAGCACTTAGCAGCCAAAAAATACAAGCACTGGTAGATAACTTTCTAAATAACACCAATGCTCACACTAATGAGGGTGTCAATCTTGCGGTCAAAGATATCAATTACATATTTGAAAAATCAGCAAAACAATCCAAATTGAAAACAAAAATGGAAAAAATCAAATACCCAAAAATTGGTTTGATCAGGACTGCCAAACTATTCGCAAAAAACTGAGAACATTGTCAAATCAGAAACACAAAGATCCCCAATGCAGACTCCGCCTTCTTTACAGTGAACACTAAAACATCAAACAGACGCTCAGAACAAAAAAACCCAATACACCCAAAAACACTGACAAATCGAGACGGTATGAACCAAAAAAAAAAAAAAAAAAAAAAACATTGGGAATTGACAATCTGAAAAAACTGCTCATGAAGAATTGGCAATCCAAATTGGAGAAATATGGGAAAGTCATTTCCAAACATTGTTTAATAAAGTACAAACAGACACAAACTGTAAGCAAAATCAAACGATCAACCAACTGGAAAAACTAGAATTAGCCATCAAAGATAACCAAAACCCATTAGATTTCCCAATAACTGATAAAGAACTTAAAGAAAAAAATCAGAAACCTCCAACTCAAAAAAGCGTCTGGACCTGATGGGATATTAAACGAAATGATAAAACACACGAGCAGTAAATTCCAATCGGCCATTCTAAAACTATTCAGTGTGCTTCTGAGTGTAGGTTACTTCCTTGACATCTGGAATCAAGGCTTGATAACCAATCTTTAAAAACGGTGATAAATTTGATCCGAATAACTACAGAGGCATCTGTGTGAGCAGTAACCTGGGAAAGTTATTCTGTAGCATGATAAACGTTCGACTATTAGACTTCATCACCACACGCAATGTACTGAGCAGAAGCCAAATCGTTTTTTTACCAATTTACCGTACATTTGATCACATCTATACATTACATAATCTAATTGAAAAACATGTTAACCAAGATAGAGTTCAAATATATGCATGCTTTGACTTTAAAAAAAGCTTTTGACTCAGTTTGGCACCAAGGACTATTCTACAAACTGATTGAAAGTGGCATAGGAGGTAAAACCTATGACCTTATCAAATCAATGTACACTGAAAGTAAATGTGGCGTAAAAATCAGCACCAAACGTACGAGGTATCTTTCCCAGGAGCGTGGAGTGAGACAGGGCTGCTGCTTAAGCCCAATGTTATTTAACATCTACATCAATGAACTGGCGAGCAGTCTGGAGCGATCTGCAGCCCCTGGCCTCACCCTACACACCTCACAGATCAGATGCCTGCTGTATGCAGACGACCTGCTTCTGCTGTCTCCCACTCAACACAATCACAATCACATCCACAGGAAACTTTAATCATGCTGTGAATGAACTGAGAGATAAAGCACGCAGGGCCTTCTACGCCATCAAACGTCAATGTCCTATAGAGATCCCTATTAGAATTTGGATGAAAATATTAGAATCAGTAATTGAGCCCATTCCCCTCTATGGCAGTGAGGTGTGGGGTCCACTGACAAATCCCAATCAAGATTTCACCAAATGGGAAAAACATCCGATTGAGACCCTGCATGCAGAACTCTGTAAAAATATACTACACATGCACCGGCACACAACAAATAACGCTCGGGCAATTAGGTCAATTATCCTCGAATCATAAAGAGACAAAAAGGGCATAAATCTGGAAACTGAAGCTCAGTACCCCCCAATCATTCTTATAAGCCGCTGCAAGACCAAAATGAGCAAAGAAATCAAGCCCCCCGCCCTCAGCGGATCCAAGCCTTCAGTCCTGAATTCTTCACTAACACTCCTGCGGCTCTGCATCAAAGCTCAGAATCATCCAGATTACTGCACAGATCACACAGAGCTACATCCCTCACTGGCAACCAACACAACAGCAGAGTAAAAGTGCATGCTATCTGCCCGAAAGAGAGAGTAACCGTACCCGAGATCTTACACAGTGTCAGATAGACACGAGAAGCACTTGACCATATACCACGCGCGGGACCAGCTGATGATAGAGACGGGCAGACCGAACGAATCAGATGAAACGGAGCCCTTCGACAAATGCCCAAATACACAGATATACGGACCGGGTTCTAACGATAAAATACAGCCGATCCAGCGACCATTTCAAACTCTCTCAAACAGAAAAAAACTGCCGTATCTGTTAGGGAACAGAAAACTGCTGGTGTTTGCTGCTCCATTATGTTTCTGCCTGTCACCACAAAGAAACCCTTCCCAAAAAAAAAACCCCCCCTGGGGGCTTCCCTGATCTGATGTTTCCCACACAGCTACATGTATGAGCCATATTACGCTAGATATACTTAGGAGGTACTTCACTTCTGTAAATGTCTAATCCCTTTTATTTTTATTTTTATTTCTAGTTTATATACTTGTATATTAGTAATTAATTTTACACTACATGTTTAATACACATGTTTAATACTTTTTATATATTATATTATTATTTTTCTTTCTGTTAATACACGTGTACTATTTGTGAGCAGTCCAGCTGCAATTGCTTTGGCAATACAAATGTACAATTTTTGTCATGCCAATAAAGCCTCTGGAAATTGAATTGAATGAGAAGAGAGAGAGACCGAGGGAAGGAAGGGAGGGAGGGAGAGAGTAGCGGGAGGGAAGAGAGAGAGAGGTGAGGAGATTCGAGAGAGGAGAGAGGAAAGCGAAGAGAAGAGATAGAGAGCGAAGAGAAGATTGGCGATGGCGCTAGAGAAAGAGAGAGAGTAGTAGGGAGTTGATGAGCGCGAGAAGAGGAGAGCGAGAGGGATTTGAGGTATAGAGAGAGAGAGCACGCCGAGAGGTATAGAGAATGGGCAGGAGAAGAGAGAGAGGGGAGGGAGAAAGAAGAGAGGGAGACGAGCGGAGAGACAGAGAGAGAGAGAGAGAAGAGAGAGAAGAGAGAGAAGAGAGAGAGAGAGAGATCGGGAAAGTCAGAGAGTGGGAGAGAGGAAGGGACGCGAGAGAGAGAGAGAGAGAGAGAGGCGGAGGGAGGTGAGGAGAGAGAGAGAGAGAGAAGAGAGAGAAGAGAGAGAAGAGGGAGAAGGGAGAGAAGGGAGAGAGAAAGAGAAGAGAGAGAGAGAGGAGTAAGATGGCGGCAATGGTTAAACGAGGAGAGAGAGGATAGGCGCAGGAGTGAGAAGGATAGAGAGAGAGAGAGAGATAGGGAGGAGAGAGAGGGAGGAAGGCGCGAGAGAGAGAGAGAGAGAGCGAGGAGGGGGCGTTCTCTCTCTCATATCTCTCGCGCGCTTGCTTCGACGCTCCGAGATCTCTTTTCGTCAGGTGCTACGATTCGCTATTAGATCCTCGTCTTCCTTCGCTCTGCGATGTAGGTCTCTCGCTATCTCTACCGCGTCTCTTTCTTTGTCTTCTCTCTCTCCTCTCTGTCTCTTCTCTCTCTACTTCTCTTACACAATCGTGCGTTTTCTCGCTTCCTCTTGCTCCGCTGCTCGCCCTCCCCCCCACGCTGCGTAAGCGCGTCGCGTCTCGCCCCCCTCCTTCTCTGGTCGCTACTGCGGGTATCATCTCTCGGGGCCGCCGCCCCTACTGCTCGTCGCGCTCTCTCTCGTCTTTTGCTGCTTTTCTTCCGCCCACTCACCCATCTCCATCTCTCTCCGCGGTCTCGCTTACTCTTGTCTCGCGCTCCGCGCGCGGCTCTCGCGCGCTGGCAGGCAGCGCGGCGCGCTCGCGCGCTCGCTCTCTTTCGCCGATTATCGCGGTCGTTTCTGCTTCGCGCGCGCGCGCGGGCGCCGGTGCTCTCGCCGCTTGTCGCGCGCTGACTGTCGCGCGGCTCGTCGCTGCGCATCTGCGCCCGCTCTCTCCTGCTACGCGCTCTCTCTACTGATGTCCGGCCGCGCGCGCGCGCCGAAGCGCGCCGTAGCTGACGCGGACTTGGCTCGACGGCCTCGCCTCAGCTGCGCGCGCGCCGCGCGCGCGGCCGAGCGGCGGCAGCAGCTCGGTCGCGCCGGCCCCTCCCGCTCGCGCGCCCTGGAGGCGCTCCGCGCGCGCGCGTCGGGCGCCGCGCGAGCGCCGCGGCGTCAGCCGCGCCGCGGTCGAGCCCACGCTCTCCTCGCGGCGCGCCGGGCGCCGCGCCTGTCCGCCGCTCGCGCGCGCGCGTCTCGCGCGGCTGGCTGCGCGCGAGCGCCGCGCGCGCGCGCGCCAGCGCGCTCGTCGCCTGGCTCCGGCGATCGCGAGAGACGCACGCGTCCACAGGGCTGTCACCGCCGACGCCGCGCGCGGTCGGCGCGCGCGCGCGCGCGGACGCGCGCGCGCGCGCGCTGTCGCGCGCTGCGGCGCGCGAGCGCGCGCCGCGCGCAGCGCGTGCGGCGTGCGCGCGCGCGCAGCGCGGCTCCGCGCTCGCGGCGCAGCGCCGCGCGCGCAGGAGAGGGCGGGCGCGCGAGAGCGGCGAGCGCTCAGCGCGCGCCGCCGGGCGCGCACGCGGCGCGCGCGAGCGCAGAGAGCGCGCCGGGCTAAAGGGGCGGCGCCGCGAGAGAGAGAGCGAGAGAGATCGCGAGCGAGAGAGCGGAGGGAGATAGCGAGCGAGCGCTGGACCGCGCGTTCCTCATACTGACAGCCATTTAGGGCGGTAACTACAGGGGGTCAATATTTTTTTCCATTCATTTTTAAAGTATATGTTCAAGTATAATTAAAAAAAGTATATTATCTGTAAAGTAATCTGGTTCACACACATACTAGGTAGATGAGACGCCGTGCTCAAATATGCCCACACATATATTATATATATATATACTATATATCCAGTGGTGTGAAAAAGTGTTGGCCCCCTTCCTGGTTTCTTATTTTTTTGCATTTTTGTCACTCTTTAATGTTTCAGATCATCAAACAACTTTAAATATTAGTAAAAGATAACACAAGTGAACACAACATGCATTTTTTAAATTAAGGTTTTTATTATTAAGGGGAAACAAAATCCCAAACTACATGGCCCTGTGTGTTTGCCCCCCTGTTAAAACTGTGTTTTATCACACCTGAGTTCAATTTCTCTGGCCATACCCAGGCCTGATTACTGCCACACCTTTTCGCAATCAAGAAATCTCTTAAATAGGACCTGCCTGACAAAGTGAATTAAACCAAAAGATCCTCAAAAGCTAGAAATCAATCATATTAGATCTATCAGTCTGGAACGGTTCATAAAGCCTTTCTAAGCTTTGGACGCCGCGAGACCACATGAGATCCATTTCACCAAATGGCAAAAACATGGAACATGAGAACCTTCCCGAGTGGCCGCCGCCAAGAATTACCCCAAGGCACAGCGACGACTCTCCAAGAGGTCCCAAAAAGACCCCCCAACAACCCAAGAACTGCAGCCTCACTTTCCTCAGTAAGGTCATGTTCTGACTCCACCAGAAGGAAGAGACTGGCACAATGGTCTTCATAGCATAGTTTTCCAAGACGAACAACACCGCTGCTTGAGCAAAAGACCTAGGCTTGTCGCGTTTTTGCCAGAAAACTCTGAGATCCCACGACTTTGGGCGAAAATGCCTCTTGGACTGACATACAAAGTTGAACGTTTTGGAAGGTGGGTGTCCATACGTCTGCGTAAATACACGCATTTCAGAACAAAGAACATCAGACCAACATAAAATATGGTGGGGGTAGTGTGCTGGTCTGTGGCTGTTTTTTTGTTGCTTCTTCCAGGACCTTAAGACTTGCTGTTATCTGGAACCATGAATTCTGCTGCGGTTTACCAACACTTCCTAAGGCGAATATCCCCACCTTTCATGACCTCACGTCTGAATCTAACTTTTGTTTTCTTGCAGCAGGACTATGATCCAAAACACACCAGCAAGTCCTCCTCTGAATGGCTGAAGAAAAACAAATTGAAGACTTTGGAGTGGCCTAGTCAATGTCTTGACCTGAATCCTATTGAGATGCTGTTGCATGACCTTAAAAAGGCGGTTCATGTTTGAAAATTCTCCAGTGTGGCTGAATTACAACAATTGTGCATAGATGAGTGGACCAAAATTCATCCACAGCGCTGTAACAGACTCATTGCAAATTATCGCAAACGCTTGATTGCAGTTTTTGCTGCAAAGCGTGGCACAACCACTTATTAGATTTAGGGAGCAATTACTTTTTCACATAGTGCCAGGCAGGTTTGGACAGCTTTTTCCCTTAATTAATGAAACTTCATTTAAAAACTGCATGTTGTGTTATCTTTGACTAATATTTAATTTTTTTTGATGATCTGAAACATTAAAGTGTAAAAATAAGAAATCAGGAAGAGGGCCAACATTTTTTCACACCACTGTATATATATTATATACTGAGACAAAATATTACAAAATTAATCTGATCAAAAACGCAGTGATTGGTAATTATCTGACCCTATTCTTTGTTCTCTTCTTTATTAATACATGTTATATGTTGTTTCTTTATATATATGTTTGTTTCATAAATGATACAGATATAGAACAATCAGGTAAATTATGACAAATTTTATTTTAGGGTGAACTACTTTTAGGTTTAAATTTAGTTTAAGTTTTAGATTTTTGATTCTGTGCGGTGTTGTTATTGTAAATAAAAACTTGAAATGAAGCTGAAATCAAATATAAAGATGAAAACTTAAAATAAAACTAAACCCAAAATGAGAAATGTTGCCTTAGCAACTAACTAGAAGTTACTAACTACTGAATAGAAGACAATATAGCGTACGTGCTAAAATTGTCCACAACACAATGTGAAATAAAAATAAATTAAGGCTAACAGAGCATAGTAAGGTACTACAAACATTTTATAATTACAAATAAAGTGTACAGTGAAAAATAGTGTACAAATGTGTCAGTATTAGAAATACCACTGGTCTGTGTTCCACGAAGCATCAAATTAAAGCTTTAAAAAAGTATACTTATATTAAATACTAAAATCTTTGAAAAAAAAAAAAAAAAAAAAATCAAAATAAGATTCAACATTTGACTTATGAAACAAATATGTTTTGTAGATAATTTTAATAATATATGAATATATATTAATATACAAGCTTGGTGAGCAGAAGATAATATTCAAAACATTAACAGCGTACTTTACTGGTAAATATATATATATATATATATAAGACGCTGTATATATAGATTTTTAATAAACAATTATTCCAAATGTCTTTTGCTTTTCTAGCCAACACAGTCCTCTAGAACCGCCATTAACACAGCAGTATCGCATCTATACTTTTAATAGGATTAAAATGATTAACAAGTGTGAGTGATCATAAAAAAGTTACAGCATCTCTTAGTCAAGTAATTATTTTATCGACCTCCTGACAGTAGCTGCAATTCACAACACGTCACCCGATAGGCCCAACTCCCGTACCATAAATAACCATCCTATCTTACAGCATTAATGTTTCAGAGGAGAAACCTTTTCAAATGAGTGCTGAATTTTTAAACATCTTCTGGTCTGAAAGAGTTACGTCAAACTCATTCAGGGTGTGTCAACTGTCTATCTCTGTCTCTCATAGAAACACACACAAAGAGTGGTTTGTCATGGTGGAAGGTCAATACCACAAGGTCAGAGCTATTGTTTACTGAATATACCCACATTTAACTGTTAACCTATTGTTTACTACATGACTTAACAAAGAAGGAACATTAAAATATGAGTACCCAGATCCTTTTAATGTTTAATAATAATAGTTATGCTTAGCAAACTGCACAAATTATAATGAAATAATACACCAAAGCTACTTTACTGTATGAGACTGTCATTAATTTAATGGGTTTAGTAATGTGTTTCCCAGAGGAACTGTTACAATTACTCTCATCTGCCCTGCCGTGATGCTAAATGATCTCATTTTTATATGCACAAATCCCTGACTGTGAATTGTCACTCATCTAATCGCATTTAAGCGCAGAGTTCTGATGGTTGAAGGTCACGGGGGGTCAGCAGGCTCAGAAATGGCTTTGTTTGGGAGTGTTAGATCCAAACTTGTTTTAACATTGCTTTAGGGCATGAATAAAACAATAAAATGTTTGATTCATGACTTCTGTGGGTAGAATGATGCAGCTATTGCTAAAGTAATATGTGGTTATGGAAAAACACTGACGCTTGCATTATGTTTTTGCGTTGGTAATTGGACATTCTAAAATGTGAAAACATTCAAAAACGCTTAACAATGTTGTAAACAGCTTGGGAGAGCCATCTACAGTACTACCAAAACAACAGCATTATAATATAAAGACAATGTTGTAATTTAAAGCATTTCCCCTATTAAGGATGTTATGCAGAAACAGGGACATGTTGGTAAATAATACGACACTGGCCTTGGAAGAACTGGAATTAATTCTGAAAAGCCAAGAATTTAAACTCTCATTTTTGCTAATTAGTTCTTTCAAAAAGATTGTTTAATGAAGCGGTTCATAAAGTACCATTGTCATAAAATTCTTGATTAAAATGTGTTTTATTATTAAAAGTGTTTATTGTATTTTGTGTATTTTTTATTATTTCTCATATAACACAATAATTGTCACGAATTCGGTCCCTGGACTTCCGTTTATTCACCACCAGAGGTCACCCTTTCCATTACATTGACTCTCGCACAACACAAACTGGTGCATACAACCCCGGACGACATATCCCATCATTCTTTGCACGATTTGCACACTGCACTGATTGCACTCATTGCACACAGCTGTTTCTAATCACCTCACTCACTATATAACACCCACTCTAACCACATTTCTCTGCTGAGTATTGTTTTGCCTGTACCCCTTTCCGAGTCTCCGTCGTTTCCTTGTTTGTTTCTTGCCTGTTTTTGCGGTTTCTGATCATTGTCTTTTTTCCTGGATTTTTCCCTCTTGTCTCGTCCCTGTGATTCTGTCTGCCGATCGGTTACCTACGCTAGCCCTGTTACTATTCTTGTGTTTTGCCCGCCATTTACCTGTTTGCCATCGTTTGACCCTGCCTGTTTACCACGTCTCTTTAATAAAAGCTTGCAGATGGATCACGTCTCGTCAGCCCCGTTACAATAATAGAAAGTAACAATAATATAAAGTTCTGTCATGAAACAGATGGCGCAGGCCATAGGCGGAGGGTGAACCAACTCTAGGGTAAGGCTAAAAGCAGCCAAATGTATTGAAAATCATAAACCCGTCTTTTTAGGCAAGAACCAGACATGGGTGCCATGTAGGCTAAAAAAAATGTTTAATGGGACTGAATTTGTATTTAACGTGAATACAATTGAATAAAAAGGTTAGAAATTGATAAGTATATAACGTTTCCTTTCCACGTTTATTCAAACAGCGAATAAATTATATACAGAAAGTGACATTATCACTAACTTTGATCTATCGCGAGTTTAAGCACTCTCAAAAAAAAACTATAGTTATAATCACTAGCTGTCTACACTGTCAAATGAATCTCTTACTTACATTGTACGTACATCTGCACTTTTGTTGTTTAAGATGAGAGAATTCGCAAGAGTCCGGAATTCAGTCAGCGAACGCGCGCGCAACTCAACAAAACTGATGAGTTTGAATGATGACTCATCTGAACGCTTCTGATTGGCTATTGCATTCCTAAGCTCAACAGATATGTGCGTGATTGGCTAAAATGCGCAACACTGTAAAAACGCATAAAAAATCATGGCGCAACACTGAGCAGATCTTAATTTAATGGGCGCAATTGACACTGTCTATTCATATTCACTTTGTTAACAACAGACGTAATAGATTTAATTTGTTTGTGCAAGGGCATTTTTGTCCATTTGTGCCAGTTTTTTACCCCAACCCCGTGGCCAGGGAAAGGCTAAGCCTTTGTCTCAATCTGACATAATGACATCATTATTCACATGGCACAGCTGATTGGTTCTTTCATATCAGCAGCCAATGAGCTCACTGCTCAACATTCAAATACTTGGCTAGTGCTAGCTGTAGCAGTTGCAGCTTGCTTCAGAAACCCTCCGCCTTCCCTAGCTCCACCTGTATAGATCTGCTGCGTAATTTCATGTATGTTATATATGGGGGTTATTTCATATATGTTATATGTGGGAATTACATGCTCTCAGCAGCATGTTGTGGATGCATTTGCAGTAGCAAGTCTTGGAGGAGCGTAACAGATCTATTCCACCAAGACCAAAAACAAACGCAGAGATTGCATAACAAATTGCATGTACAAAAAACTATGAAACTAAAAAGGTAGAGCTTTTCTAACCTTTGGTTATGTTGTGTATGTCATGATTTAAGCCAAAACATATATCCTATTCTGCTGCTTACACTTACAGTAACATCAAATGTTTGTTTAGCATTGAAGCAAAACCTCCTTAACCGCTTTTAGTTTTTGTTTAGTCTGTTTGTTTGTGTTTCTGGCAGCCAATCTACAGCAAAAGATATTTAGAACGAAAATAGTTATACACCTTGCTGGACTATGGCCAGTTCTAGGAGATCTAATCTCTGGCTTGTTTCAAAACCAATAAAAGCAGAAAAATTCACCGAGTAAAATATACTGCTTCACGGCCTACTTATTTCAAGTGTGTAAATAGGCCTGCTGTACCACCCCTATACTCACACACCCACGACACTCAGGCTGATACCTTTCACTTGATGTTCATCGACGACAGACCATGCCGAAGATCTTCACACACACCAGAGAGTTCGGACACACACTCCTGCGTACTCTCCATGCACAGAACTTACACAATCAGCCGTCAACTTAATCCTACTTGTGAAGCTTGATGGAAGACATGCAACCAGAGCGAACTGGGTTCTGGAGTTCACCTTCCGTCTAAAATGAACCGATTGATTATTGACAGATATTTTTTTTTACTGTTAGGTTACATTTAGCATTTAGACCCACTGAAAAGGGCCATTAGCATGTTACGTCACTCCAATGAACGCAGTGACCCCCTAACGCTGACCCTCAAAACACGTGGTCCCCCCCCCCAATGCAACACCGTATTGATTTTTAAGGGTAGTAGTTAAAAAACGGTCAGAGCACATAATGGTCAATATTTAGGGTCAGATTTACTAACAGCTTGCGCCAGCGCAAACCGTTTTTTGTCGTTAAAATAGTACTGTCAGGATTCACTAAAGACGCGCAGTGAAGAATTAGCACTGAAAGGCGTGGACAGTTATTTTTGCGCCTGACCTCATTTATTGAATAGCTTTGTAGGATTTCGTGAAGTGACCCTTACTCAGAATTAGTGCTCTGCATTTATACCATCCAAAGTGCACACACACAGAAGTGCACACACACACCGTGAACACATACCCGGAGCAGTGGACAGCCATTTTTTTTTGCTGCGGCGCCCTGGGAGCAGTTGGGGTTCGGTGCCTTGCTCAAGGGCACCTCGTTTGTGGTATTGAAGGTGGGAGAGAGCGTGTACATTCACTCCCCCCACCTACAATCCCTGCCGTACGAGACTCGAACCCGCAACCTTTAACTTACGAGTCCGACTCTCTAACCATTAAAGAGTCTGAGAATATCAAAATGAATCACGCAACGAGATTTACTAACATTTTTACTGGTATTTGCGCCATTATTTAACAGCCAAAAAAAGCATGTCAAGCAAGTCGATAATTGTTCCTGCCTTGTCTTGGTAGATTGCGCTGGTGATTATGGAAATGATCTGACTGCGTCTGTGATCTTTAATGTGCGCATTGTTAGTAAATCAACCGCAGATTTTTACTGGCGCTTTTATGGAATTTTAATGCTAATTTGTCCTGTTTAGTAAATCTGGCCCTATGTCTGAAAAAAATTAATCAATTTGTAACATACCTGTGCTGTTGTGTTATTATTATTACTAGATTTTTACATTCTTTGTGTTGTTATTACTTTAACCTTTAACCTTAACTTGTATTTTCAGATTCTGTGGTTTGTTGGTTGTTTCAGTGTTGCTAAAGTGTTCTGAGTGGTTGTTAGTGATATAGTGTCATCATTTTTGTGAATCATCTTTAAGATCTAACCATTTTTGTTCATTCCAGCATAAGATGCATATGAGAGTTCTGAAGCAGCTGTGTTTCTCGCCCAGCCTCTGCTAGAGCTGAGCTGCATTTTAATATCATGACCTAAATCACTCATACAGACAGATGGAAATGAAGCTGTTTTAGTAACCTACAGACTGTATCTGCCAAACATAATTAAATGAATGAATCATCGCTTCTGCCCTTCCATAAACTCACAACTGCTTCTGAGTCTGTGGATGTTTCTGAAATGCATTCATTTCACAACGCCCACAGCATCAATTTTAAATAACTGGATGTAGAACAGAACTATAACTAAAAGAAAACATGCATTTAAAGCATAAATATATAGAATATGTTTTATATAATTAGCATATATTTGAGGTCAACTACAGTCACTTTTATGTCCAAGAGGTTGATTTGTATAAACAATTTTAGGTGTCAACTTTTATTTTGGGATGTAATTTCTATAGCAAACAATAAAAAAATCAATAAATATATTAAAATTCTCCTGTTAGACATTTATGATCACTATAAATATGCAATTACTCTAACTCTACCCCTAAAATAAAACTTTTAGAGTATAAATATTTATGATTGATATTTATGAATCAGTTTTTATCTTTGATGATGTTCCCAAAGGGAGGTTTAGAGAGATTTAAGTGACTTCACTTTTGTCCCCAAAGTAGCTCGATGTGTATGCAACAAGTCCGGTTTGTTCCCTTCTACTTCCGAAGACACTTTTTTTTCTGTTCCTAAATAAGTGCCCCCCCCCCGCCCCCCCACACCCCACACACACAGATGTCAAAGTGTGACCATAGGTGTTTGTAACGCCATGACTTTTTCTATTTTAACAATCATGGGAAAACTAAGCCACGAGAATGGCCACAGGATGTTTCTGTCAAGCTAAAAGCTTTTCTACTAAACAGCAAACCGAGTCTAACAGATTGACTGGCACTGATTCATGTCAGAACCACATTATTAAACACAATAAAATCAGGTTTGGTAACAAGATAAAATGGAAAAAGTGGGGTTAATTGTTCTGGAAAACACTTCCCATTCTATTTCCAGGTCACGCTATGCAAATAGCTTCTTAGAATCACTAATCCTCTACTATCTTAAAGGGACAGGTCACACAAAAATAAAAGAAATCTGTCATCATTTACTCACCCTAATTTCATTCTAAACGTTTTCTGATCTCAGCATGCCAAATTTCAGCATGTTATAACGCAATTAATTAGAACTTGTTAAAAGGAATATTTCGTGAATCGCCTTGATACATTCACTGTAGAGCGTTAGATGACTTGAAATACAGTGCATGCTACTTATATAGGGCTTTTTTGTCCTTTGAAATGATAGTAATGCCCTGGGCTGTTTAGCTCCCAAACAGCCCTAGTCCCCATTCACTTTCATTAAATGGAAAAGAGCAGCATGAGCATTCTTCAGAACTTCTTTTGTTTTCCACAGAAAAAAATAAAGTGGGTTTGGGCGAAATATTCCTTTAGCAACAACTACAACAACAGGTCAAGCTAGCTTTTTAGTTACCTATCTTGAAATATCACTCTGTTACCTTTTATCATACCACTCCCTTTCTCTCCCCCTCTATCTCGATCCCTCTTTTATTGTCCTTAGTTCATGCGCTAGTACTGTTCTTTAGTCTCTCTAACACACCCACTTAGGTCTCTTTTGTCCTTTCCCTTGTTCTTGTCAGTGAATTAGTGCTGTGAACTGCAAAAAAACAGAAAGACAGAACCTAGAACTGAAAGATAAAGAAGAAATATTACCTCTTCGCCCTTTCATTTCCCCTCAAGTTCAACAGAACCCCCCCCCCCCCCCCCCCCCCCCCCCCCCCCCCCCCGCAGGTCAGGACATCACTACGGTGTAGTTTTGATCCTCTAAGGATGAGATGAAAAGAGCTGGTATATGCACACACACGGGAATGCATCAGTTGGTCGTCCTTTCATCTCAGGCAATAACTGCTTTTTCTTTCATGACACATGCCAGAGTTGGCGTCAAAAAGCTCATACTCAGACCAAGATGCAGAGAAACGGTTTTACTTTCCACCAACAGCTATCATTAAATCCTCCCTTATTTATTTATAAAGTATAGAGCACAACAACAAGCATCCACTTTAAAGGGATAGTGCACTTAAAAATGAAAATTCTGCCACCAGGCATTTACCTTCTCTGATGGAACACAAGAAGGTATCTGAAGAATCTTCACAAAGATCTTTTCCATATGACTGCTGCTGTGAAACAATAATTTTGTTTTGGAATAATATGGGTTTAGAACAGCAAGAAGGTAAATAAATGATTTTTCATTTCAAAATGTTAATTTTGGGGTGAACTACAGTCCTAAAGTTACAGAGCCCCTAAAGGCACATGATGATGGACATATTTCAATGCTTTTGCGTTCCCCTGAGAAACTTTGCGTTTGAAAATAATGAGGTGGAAGACTAAAAAAAAAATAGCTCAGCAAAATAAGAAATGTTCCTTTTTCAGGATACTGTATTACAAAGATAATTTTGTAAAATTCAAATAAGCTATATTGGAAAGTGTTTAAAGGGGTCATATGATGTTGCTAAAAAGAACATTATTTTGTGTATTTGGTGTAATGAAATGTGTTTATGCGGTTTAAGGTTAAAAAATTTTTTTTTTTCCACATACTGTACATTATTGTTTTCTCCTCTATGCCCCGCCTTTCTGAACGCGTTGATTTTTACAAAGCTCATCGTCTGAAAAGCGATGTGTGCTCTGATTGGCCAGCTATCCCGTGCGTTGTGATTGGCCGAATACCTCAAGCGTGTGAATGAAATGTTACGCCCCTATCATACTGTTATGATGCCCTGTCAGGCTGGTGCGATGATTCAAAAACATGAAAACCCCTTATAAACGAGGCATTTGTTGCATCCAGTGGGGACATAATTACGGATTATAATGATTTACTGCATTTGTGATCAGAGAAATGACAAACAGCGCTAACTCTATAACATGCGCAAAACCGCGTTGAATCGTCAGTGGCAAATCCTTTAAATATGAAAAAACGTGCTTAGTCTTTGAGTCAGAACAGCCGGCATTGTAGTCTACTCTACCAGGATCAGGAAACAGTTCTCCATAAAATGCGCTGCACACATCCGAAGGCCGGCGGATTCGACGAAGGAGCGGCCGTTGACTTTGCAGCAACCACATGTGACGACCCCAGGCTGGACCCCGCTTCGTCCATGGTGAAAGCCGATCCAGCGATCCACAGCATGAAGTTTATGTATTTCCTCAGCGACCACACGGATCAGCTCCGTGCAAGCATATATCCTCTTTTGGAAGCCAAAACAAAGTAGATTCGCTTTCACAACACACTGCAACAACAATACTACAGTGAGAATAAAAGTTACGCCTTTTTTCTTTGCGTGCACATTTGGGCGGCATTACGCATATATATTTCCACATTGTGACGTAGACATGTGGGGCGTGTTAGAACGAACCGTTTTAGGTAGGCGGGGCTGACTCTTAACTTTTATAAAGAATTTGAGACTTTAGTCTTTGCAACTTTACAGATCTTCTTTATGCACCAAGAGCTTGTAACACTCCAAAGAGAAAGGAAAAATTTAAATCGCATCATATGACCCCTTTAAACAATGTTTTTCATGCTATTTCAATGAGCCATAAACAATCATATCACATGCACCTGTGGAAGAGTTTGACGGTTTACAGGCGGCAGGTAATTGACCCTTCGCAAAGAGTTTGATTGACAGGCGATCTGACTAATCATAACGCTGAATCCGCCATTTTGTCCGACAAACAAATCAGACACTGAGTATTAACACAGTCCCCTTAGACATGGTTTTCCGGTTCGGATTTGTCATTGTGTTTTCTGACTTATTTTGTTTTTTAGATTTGCGTTTGTAATTTGTTATTTTGTTTTCAGAATTGTGAATTGTTTTGCACTTCTCGTCCACCGTACATCACGCTGAAGAAGACCATAAAAGAACCTTATGGTCTTCTTCAGCACTGATGTGATCTCATCACCCTTTCTTGTCACATACAAAACTTATATAAGAACCTCAGGACTACCCCGATCTTATCTATTGCAGCAATGGAATGCTGGTGTCTGACCTGGAAAATTTGGAAGATAAGGTAAACAGGGAAGTGGCTGATGAAAAGTTCTGGTTTCTCTTTTGAAGTCCACGAAAGCTTGAACACATAAGGACTGAGGTCACTTTTGGCAGGTTCTCTTTTATGATTCTTTCTATTTAAAATGAGCTAGCGAGACGAAGTGTAAAACACCCCCAAAAGATTTGTCTACGTTACTCCTGAAAAACATGATAATACAGCAATCATGCCCAGTTTTTCCTGACACCTATGTGAGATGAGCCACGAGGCCTGCTGCATAGAGGCATAAGGACTGCAGATGTTGCCAGAGCATTAAACTGCAATATCTATAATGTAACAGGCCAAAGACAGTGCTACAGGGAGACAGGAAAAACAGTTGAACGTCCTTGGAATGGACACGGCACCACATACCATGTGTCCCCCAGACATGTTTGAGAACTTGCAAGTGCCTTGGTGGAAGAGTGAAGTAACATCTTACAGCAAGAACGGGTAGATCTGCTGTGGTCCATAACAATTAGATGCACTACAGCACTTAAAGCAGCTAGAGGCCACATCAGATATGGTCTGCTGCTATTGATATTGACCCCCACTTTGTTCATCAAATGCCTGTGAAACTTGTTTAGTTCCGTTTGTCTCAGTTGTTGAACTTGTGTTAATACAAACATTGAAATTTGCTGGAAATAAAAGAAGTTGAATGTGGGAGGACGTTTCTTTTTAGGCTGTGGCATCCAGGTCTGTATCTGGTGTGGTGGAGTTGTAATCCGGTGGGGTTGATGTAAGGTAGGCTTGGGGGCTTGTGTCTCCCGGGGGGGGGGGGGGGGGGGGGGTGACCGTCTCCCTGACTATCTCTATAGGTATAACCTGTCTAAGACCTCTTGCCCTGGTGGGTTTTATATATATATTATTATATATATACAGGCGAGGAGAGACAACACACACAGTAATTGCCGTGTGGGTGGGCCTGGGTCGCTGGCCTTGGCTGCACTACACTCTCACTGATTTTAATTCATCACCACTAGCTGAGACATATACCATCTAGCACTTAAAAACATAATAAATAAAAAATAGCTCCATATAAGGTAAGTGTGGCATGTGGTCGTGTCTTGTGATGGGGGGGTGGCTTTGGGCCCGGTGTACCCCGCAGCCTTTACCTGGCACTCCCGATGTGGTGTGACATGGTCTTGAGATTGTTAAGGTTTTTGTCAGCCACGGCGGGATCAGAGCACCACCAATATTATTAAATATTTATTAAGTTATAATTTCATAGATTATTATTATTATTAATATTATTACTTGCCCTCTTCATTGTCCTCCACCCTTTCCCAGTCTTAATCAAATGACGATGATTATTATTATTATGGTTATTATTAATATTGTTCCTAATAAAATGTGTTGTCTTTTTTTTTCTTTTTTAAAGTTATACTACTTATATCTGTTATTAATCTGTTAAGATACCATTTCATTTGTATGCTTCCTCCCCCACCCCTAGACACAATGACACGCACACACACACACACACACACTTGCATTTGTGGTTTACGGGACTCTCCTAGGTGTAATAATGGTTTGTATACTGTACAAACTGTATTTTCTATCGCCCTACACCTTAACCTACCACTTACAGAAAACTACTGGCAATTTTTTTATTTCATAAAACACCGGTTTGTATGTTGTTTAATCCTTTTGTTTTGCGGGGACACAGGAAGTGTCCTCATAAACCATGTTTACGCTGTAGTACCCATGTCATTATACACATTTGTGTCCTCATAAACCATATATACCAGTACACACACACACACACACACACACAGGTTTGTTTTTGTGAAAAGTGGGGACATCCCAAAGGCGTAATGGTTTTTATACTGTACAGACCGTATATTATATTGCCCTACACCAACCCTACCCCTAAATCTACCCCTTACAGGAAACTTTCTGCATATTTAGATTTTCATACACTCCCATTCTGGTGTTTACATACGTTGTGTGAAAAGTGGGGACATGGGGTAATGTCCTGAAAAGTCACCTTCTCCTTGTAATACCTATGTCATACCTTTGTCATTATACAAATTTATGTCCTCATTTGTCACAAAAACGCGCACACACATACACACACATGTATGCAAATACAAGAGCTAATCAGGAGCTAATCAGAATGGACTTTATATGTTTGTATATCAGTACAGTACTTATGTCACTTTCTTTACTTATAGCCTATGTATTTTACTTATATGTTACATGTTTGGTTCATGGGATTCTGTATTTGGCACATGTAAACATTGTCACATTCTTTACTCAATGTATAATATAGTGTGCATAATAAAATAATTAAAACATAAAATCAAGTATACTTCGATTGTCCACATTCTGCTGTTTTAAGAATGCATCGCCTATTTTAAAGGTATGAACTACTCAACCCATAAAGCATTGCAGATGACATTATCAAATCTACTGGCTACAAATGTAATGCAAACTATTTATATTTTAAAGTTGCTTATGAGTACAGATCTACTTAATTTCAGTGATCCCAGTTTCCATGTTAACAGTGATGCCTCTGTTGGATCAGATCTATCTTCAGCATTATGTAGTAGGTGGTGAATTTATGTCTTCTACAGAAGAATGAACTATCTCAGAGTTCACTGACTGTCTTGAAAGGCTTATTTTTTTACATTTCTGGAACCCTACTGTTGCGCTCTCTTGTCTTTAAGATCGAGAGAACTAGAATAAAACTGACGATCTGACATGTCACGCAACCTTTCGCTCAACAACTCTAATACACACACATGAACATCACACACAGCCTCTAGAGGAGCTTTCATTGGAAGTCTTGCTGTCTCATTATTAATGATTCATCTTCCTGACTACCATTCCGAAGTGAATTATTGATGAGTACAGTCCGTGTGTGTGAAATGACCAAAGACTTGAGTCTAAATATAGCTCCTCTTTAATTGATGAAATTAACTTTCACAAGTCATTGCCATTCTTTGAATATGGACGGATCAACACTTGCTTGATTTGTTGTCATTGTAGTGCTGACAATGGGTCTAGTCTCAGCTTACATAATCTTTACAGCGGAAGTTTCCACCTATGTTGCCCTGAAGAATTCCCATAAAAATCACAGCATGAATCTGTCTCCTCCTTTCATCTATGCTATTTCCGTGACATGCTTGTCCTTTCTCAGTTTGTACAAAACGAGCAAAAATTGCATTCATAGAAATCCACTTACAATGGAAGTCAATGGGGAAAGGCATTCTCAGACATATAAAGCTTATATATTTGGTTACTGACCCTCATGTTATGCCAAACCTGACATTCTATCTTTTGCAGAACACAAACAGATTGATTTTGAAATTTTTTTTTAATCCATATGTAAGCCACTGAGGTCCAAAACAATTAACATTGACATTCATTTTACATGTATTTTTTTTTTTTTTTAAAACAGACATTTTGTCAAAACACTTCTGCAATAACACTAAACCACACAGGTTTGGAACAAAATTACATTTAATTTTTGTACTATCACTTCACTGCCATTTTCTAGTATGCCAGTGTGTATTGTGTGAAAGTTACCTGGTTTTGAATTTTTAAATATTGAATTGAATTTATAAATAACTTTGCACAGGTAAGGTTAGCACGTGATTCTATACTTGTCTTGTGTTATATATCATATTCAATTCCTGTGATTATACTTGCGAAACTCTGTATTTTATTATATTTATCTCAAATACAAAACCTTGCCCCATAGACTTCCATTTTAAGTGTATTACTGAAAACACAATTGTAGTTTGTTGTTATAAGGAACGAGTCATAATTATTTTCAGTGACAACATAGATACTGTTGATAGAACTTAACCTGAAATGTGAATTTTGGTACATTACGTACCATCAATACAAAACAGCGTGCAATCTAAACAGATCGTAAACAGACTTGACACTGTGTTCCTTGCTGTGCACTTGCTGTGACTGTGTGTGACAGTGTGGGCTCTGGAAAGCAAGTTGCAACTGTATGAAGTACAGTGTACAGTTTGCATCTAAAACCAGTCTTTGAGACTATATATGACTATAGTACTATATAATAATATATCTTTCAGATGTGTTCAAAGACTGTTGAGTGTGTAGCGTCCATCAGTCTATTTCAACGGAGTGGCCGGACTGGAAAAGCTATTTGTTTTGTACCTCTTCCTGTTGATAAAACCTCAACCCTATCCTACAGGCTTTGTCTTCCTCTCTTTACGCCCTTCAGTGCAGAAAAAAAGAGAGATGTGCTTTTAACGACTATCTGGGCCAGCGCTAAATTGATCACATTACGTGCCTCAAAATAAGGACATATGGAAACTCTCATAACATGATCCAACATTACAGTGAGATTCAAAATACATAGCATAATTACTGTTCTGTAAAACTGACAGCTAGAAAACAGGACCAGACCCACCACCTTTTAAAAATGATAGAGTTTTACATTTATGAAGTGAATATGAGTGGCCACAATGATGCTTGGATGCTCTGGGTGGCTACCAGAGTGTTGCTATGCAGCTATAGGGTGTAATAAGTTGGGATTGCAGTGTGGTTGTGTGTTCTGGATAGTTGCTGAGGTTGTGTTATGAGTATTTACTATGATGGGTGTCATGAGTAGTTGTCAGGGTGTTGTTAGGGTGTTCTGAGTGGTTGCCAGGGTGTTCTGATTTAGGTATTGTTGATATACAGGATAATATACAGTTGCCCAAGTTCTGGTTGTTTCCAGGCTGTTGCGTGTATACTTACTTGTCTTCTCTTTGTGGTTTGTCTAGGGTGTGCTCTCGCGATAGGGTGTAATAATTGGGGTTTCAGTGTTTTTGTGTTCTGGATAGTTGCTATGAGGTTGTGTTATGAGTATTTACTATAATGGGTGTCATGAGTAGTTGTCAGGGTGTTGTTAGGGTGTTCTGAGTGGTTGCCAGGGTGTTGCTAGGGTGTTCTGGTGTTGGTATTGTTGATATACAGGATAATATACAGTTGCCCAAGTTCTGGTTGTTTCCAGGCTGTTGCGTTTATACGGTTACCTGGGTCTTCTCTTTGTGGTTTCTAGGGTGTTGCTATGCAGCTATAGGGTGTAATAAATTGGGGTTTCAGTGTTTTTGTGTTCTGGATAGTTGCTATGAGGTTGTGTTATTAGAAGTTACTATGATGGGTGTCATGACTAGTTGTTAGGGTGTTGCTAGGGTGTTCTGGTGTTGGTATTGTTGATATACAGGATAATATACAGTTGCCCAAGTTCTGGTTGTTTCCAGGCTGTTGCGTGTATACGGTTACCTGGGTCTTCTCTTTGTGGTTTCTAGGGTATTGCTATGCAGCTACTAGAGTGTAATAAATTGGGGTTTCAGTGTTTTTGTGTTCTGGATTTTTGCTATGAGGTTGTGTTATTAGAAGTTACTATGAAGGGTGTCATGATGCCAGGGTGTTGTTAAGGTGTTCTGATAGATGCCAGGGAAATGTACAGTTCTGGGTGGTTTTTTTTTTTGGTTGTTTATTGGTGGTTGTCTGGGTTATATATAGCCTAAGTGTTCTGGGTGGTTTCTAGGGTGTTACTATGCCGTCGTTCAGGTGTTAGGAGTAGTTGATGTAGGTGATATTAGTGTGTTCTGGGTAGATGACAGGCTGTTGCTAGGGTGTTCTGGGTGGTTGCCAGGGTATTCTGAAATTGGTCTTGGTGATAAAAGGGTAATATACAGTTGCCCAAGTGTTCTGGTCATTTCTAGGGTGTTGCTATGTGTATATGGTTACCTGGGCATTCTGGGTGGTTTCTAGGGTGTTGCTATGCAGCAACTAGGGTGTAATACGTTGGTGTTGCAGTGTTTTCGTGTTCTGGATAGTTGCTATTTTATGAGGAGTTACTATGATGGGTGTCATGAGGGTGTTGTTAGCACATTCTGGGTGGTTGCCAGGGTGTTGCTAGGGTAATATACAGTTGTGTTAGTGTTGTTGTCGTTTCTAGTGTGTTGCTATGTGTTGTCAGCGTAATA
Source organism: Sinocyclocheilus anophthalmus (assembly GCA_018155175.1). Taxonomy (NCBI): domain Eukaryota; kingdom Metazoa; phylum Chordata; class Actinopteri; order Cypriniformes; family Cyprinidae; genus Sinocyclocheilus; species Sinocyclocheilus anophthalmus. Next base: position 177,772 of record JADLZN010001567.1, on the reverse strand, counting down.
TACAGTTGGGTGTTCTGGATGGTTTCAAGGGTGTTACTATGCAGTTGTTAGGGTGTTATTTGTGGCTGTCAAGTTGTTATGCTTTTGTTGGGGGTGTTGCTAGGATGATCCACATAGTTACTAGGGTAATAAAGTAACAGAAACACTCCAGCTCAGCAAACTGCACAGTATGACACAGCATAATCCAATAGCAATAGTGAAACCTGACCACTAATTGCAGACACTGCTAATAAAGAAAAACGATTATGCATGGAAATTATTAAATATTCACCAACGACAATGGTAAATGCATATGTAAAGCATGGCACATTGTAATCGAGAGACCTGACGTTTATCTGACTTACGAATACACTCTATACACTACTCTAACAGCCGCTTATTCATGGGGATATGAAAATGTAAACCACTTGGCAGTGTGAAATGACACCATGCTAATGTGCGTATCCATAATTCATTACCTCAATCCATTTCGCAGTGAACTTGTGCATGTGTGTGTGTGTGTGTGTGAGAGAGAGAGTGAGAGCATTGGATAACAAAACTAGACATTGTAAATGACCAGTCTGCCTGTTTTACACAGATGAGTTACAAACGACTCCCATAAGCTGCTGGTGTCATGCACATATTGATGTCCTCTCCTGACAGCACACTTTGCTCTTTTGTTTTTCTGGTGTGAACATTAAGGGTTCAGTGTATTAAATTTTTTTTTTTTTTGCATTTATCTTCAAGCATGGATGTATTAATACTATTTGTGTAAAATTGAAACTACAAATTGTGGCTGGCACTGTTTACATTGTCACATTATACTTGCAAACTTGTGGTGATAATGCTGCAGCCCTTATTAAAAAAGTACTATGGCGATACCATGGTAGAGTGATGGTATCAGGTGATATAGTACCTTGGTACTTAGGCCTAAGAATTGAATCCCATATTCATGCACCATGGTATTGAAACAATATTCCAAGGTACTCCAAACACAATATCACCATGGTACATGTTTAAAAAAGAAAAAAAAAGAGGCCCTATGTTTCTTAATAGGAAACAGCTGTTACAGTTTGCCCACTGCTTTCAGTTTTCAGCGTGAACTATGAGTGGGTTACTTTTAGTTGATCGTTCCATCAAAAACTTGAGCAAAATCCGAAAAACGTAAAACTAACACCCTCTGCCGGTCAACCTCTGACGACTCTAATGTTAATCGACTAAACTCACTCACCCTTACTTTGGAAAATAATACTGCCGCGAAACAGAATCTTCTCACTGGACTACAGGCCCCTAAAAAGAGACTTCACGTGAGATTTCATCACCTACTATATGATATAGTAGGTGATGAATTAGATTGATTTATTATGAAAAAGAAAACCTGCATGTTTTCGTGAGCATTGCTTTACTGGAGTTCGACTGTTATTGGAATTAGCCATTTATTGTATAAAGACCTTGTCAGACTGTTCGACCGGTGAGAAGTTTATACTAAAATTTCTGTAAAAACTGATCCCTCATCATTGAGCCACATAAAGCTACTTGGGTATGATGCCATACTGAAGCGCGTTTACTCGTTTTGAAAGTTTATACTTAAATATTCGTACATAAACAATTACTAAAGAAACACTTCACTATATTGTGCACGTGTTTGGCCTTATTGTTCTGATAGTGCATGTTATTCTAAATTTATTTGAAAAATATAAGTCGGCAATCTTTAACAACTTTGTTTTAGCTATATATATATATAGGCCTATATATTCAAACATTTTTGCCAGTAATGTTACAAAATATTTACATTTGAAATAAATGCTGTTCATTTGACGTTTCTATTCACCAAATAAAAAGAAAAAAAATGCATAATGGTTTCCATTAATACATAAATTAGCAGCACAACTGTTTTCAACAGAACAAAAAAAAAAAGATTTTCCATAATAGTAATACAAATTCACATATTAGAATGATTTCTGAAGGACCATGTGTCTGGAGTAATGATGCTAAAAATTCAGCTTTGCCATCACAGGAACAAATTACATTTTAAAATATTCTAAAAATTTTAAATTATAATATTTCATAATATTACCGTTTTACTGTATTTAATAAATGCAGAGGAGCTCCTATGCTCACCAAGGCTTCAAGGTGATCAAACCTCTGACTCCATCGTATATGTGATGCTCATTTTTCCAAGTGTTTTACAAACATGATTTTTGAAGTCACTCAGAAATAAAGACGTAAGATTTAATTTATCGATGATTATAAAGCTACAATTTACAGAATGTGAGGTGGTAAAGGGAACACAAACAGAATGTGAGGGGATTATTTCTCCCCGGCTTTTGGTGGCACCCACTCGTGGATCTTCTTGCGAGTGGTTGAATAGGGTACGTAGCAGTTCAGTGTGCCACTGTTGTTGAACTGATGAACTTTGGCCAGGAACTTCTTGGGCTCTGGAGGGTGAGTGCTGGGAGGGTCATCCGTCATGCAGTGCAGCCAACTGTGCCTGAGAAACACATCAAAGAGAGAAAAATAGAAGATATATGATTGCATTATACATATAAAGCCTGTGTTTGTCTGCTAACAACTTGGAGTCAAAGCAATGGGAATTTCTGTATAAAATATTAGGCATTAGATAAATAAATCAAATATTTATAAATAAAAAAAATGATTCTACAAACCCAATTCCAAAAAAGTTGGGACACTGTACAAATTGTGGAAAAAGGAATGGAATAATTTACAAATCTCATAAACTTACATTTTATTCACAATAGAATATAGATAACATATCAAATGTTGAAAGTGAGACATTTTGAAATGTCATGCCAAATATTGGCTCATTTTGGATTTCATGAGAGCTACACATTCCAAAAAAAAGTTGGGACAGGTAGCAATAAGGGAAAGTTAAATGTACATATAAGGAACAGCGGGAGGACCAATTTGCAACTTATTAGGTCAATTGGCAACATGATTGGTTATAAAAAGAGCCTCTCAGAGTGGCAGTGTCTCTCAGAAGTCAAGATGGGCAGAGGATCACCAATTCCCCCAATGCTGCGGCGAAAAATAGTGGAGCAATATCAGGAAGGAGTTTCTCAAATTGCAGAGAGTTTGAAGTTATCATCTACAGTGCATAATATCATCCAAAGATTCAGAGAATCTGGAACAATCTCTGTGCGTAAGGGTCAAGGCCGGAAAACCATACTGGATGCCCGTGATCTTCGGGCCCTTAGACGGCACTGCATCACATACAGGAATGCTACTGTAATGGAAATCACAACATGGGCTCAGGAATACTTCCAGAAAACATTGTCGGTGAACACAATCCACCGTGCCATTCGCCGCTGCCGGCTAAAACTCAATAGGTCAAAAAAGAAGCCATATCTAAACATGATCCAGAAGCGCAGGCGTTTTCTCTGGGCCAAGGCTCATTTAAAATGGACTGTGGCAAAGTGGAAAACTGTTCTGTGGTCAGACGAATCAAAATTTGAAGTTCTTTTTGGAAAACTGGGACGCCATGTCATCCGGACTAAAGAGGGTGTTATCAGCGCCTATCAGTGTCATCCGGACTAACCAAGTTGTTATCAGCGCTCAGTTCAGAAGCCTGCATCTCTGATGGTATGGGGTTGCATGAGTGCATGTGGCATGGGCAGCTTACACATCTGGAAAGGCACCATCAATGTTGAAAGGTATATCCAAGTTCTAGAACAACATATGCTCCCATCCAGACGTCATCTTTCAGGAAAGACCTTGCATTTTCCAACATGACGATACCAGACCACATACTGCATCAATTACAACATCATGGCTGCGTAGAAGAAGGATCCGGGTACTGAAATGGCCAGCCTGCAGTCCAGATCTTTCACCCATAGAAAACATTTGGCGCATCAGAGGTAAGATGCGACAAAGACCTAAGACAGTTGAGCAACTAGAAGCCTGTATTAGACAAGAATGAGACAACATTCCTATTCCTAAACTTGAGCAACTTGTCTCCTCAGTCCCCAAACGTTTGCAGACTGTTATAAAAAGAAGAGGGGATGCCACACAGTGGAAAACATGGCCTTGTCCCAACTTTTTTGAGATGTATTGATGCCAAGTTGATAAAATCAACTTATTTTTCCCTTAAAAAGATATATTTTCTCAGTTTAAACATTTGATATGCCATCTATGTTGTATTCTGAATAAAATACTGAAATTTGGATCTTCCACATCATTGCATTCTGTTTTTATTCACAATTTGTACAGTGTCCCAACTTTTTTGGAATCGGGTTTGTGTGAATATATATTAAATTATTACATTTCTCCTATAAGCTAAATTAGTTTTTCCAATTGCACTGTAAAATTACCCAATGAGTTACTCCAATAATGACGTAATATTAAGTGCAGAAGAAAAACTAAACCATGCCAAGCACATCTAGATAGATTACCATTCGGCAGGGACCATGCTGCCATCAACGTCCCACAGAGTGTTCTTGCCGTTCATCTCCGTGCTGTAAATCACCCATCGATGACGGCCTGAAAGTCACACATTGAAAAATGCACATTAACAAGGCATGAAACCCATTTGTGTACAGACAGCTAAAGTATGTTCACTCATACCGATAAAGTATCTGTTGTCCTCATAGTATTTGCTGCCATATTTGTCAATACCCACCAATGCTCCAGTCTTTATATCATTCACCCTGAGAAAGACAGGGTTTTTTATTATCAATTATTCATATATTAAGTCTACTATTTAATGTAACAAGTAAATAATGTGCATAAAAATGAATAATATACACATATCTCCTAAAATATTTAGTGCAGGTCCAAAAACAGTAGTGTTCATTTCCTAATAATAACAATGACATAAATTAATAAGGATAAAATGATCATAATAACACGTTTTATTAGTTCTAATTTGGACGATAATGTTTATATTTTTATTTGTTTCTATGTGCATGCACTTAACAGATCTCACTGTATAAATAAAAGAGTTTACTGCAATATGCCTTGTTGTATTGTGACACCAGATGTAATATAAATAAGCGAATTAAAATAATTACTCCGGTAATTCCAAATGTTATTACCGGCACTATCTGAGCGCACTGCTTTGGCTTCAGGGCCTCACAGCTGTACACACGCCATTTTACAGCACCGTTTACCTCTAAAGCTATAAAAACATATTTACATGAGGTACCCACCTGAGAAGCTGCAGCAGGAAGCCTTTAACACCGCCGTGACCGGTGAGCTGCCCCACGGCCCGCCGCACTATGCTCGCGTACTCCGCCATAAGCGACGGACTCTAAACACCGACGGACTGCAGCGCGACTCTACCGTTCCCCCCTCTTCACACGACGGGTTCCGCCAGCACTCTTATAATCCTACAATCATTTTAAATTCACGCCGAGTGCTTCACACTTTGTCTCTCGTTTGACTGAATTACAGACTGACATTTAGTTCTCTGAGATGTGTATTATATGTGACCCTGGACCACAAAAGCAGTCTTAAATAGCACGGGAATATTTGTAGCTAAAGACAACAATACATTGTATGGGTCAAAATGATCGATTATTCCTTTTTATGCCAAAAAATCATTAGGACGTTGAGTAAAGATCATGTTCCATGAAGATATTTTGTCAATTTCCTACCGTAAACATATCAAAACTTCATTTTTGAGTAGTAACATACATATTGCTAAGAACTTCATCTGGACAACTTTAAAGGCGAATTTCTCAGTATTGTTGATTTGTCTTTGCACCCTCAGATTCCAGATTTTCAAATAGCTGTATCCCAGCTAAATATTGTCCTCTCCTAACAAGCCATACGAGCTTATTTATTCAGCTTTATGTATACATCTCAATTTTTAATTGACCCTTATGACTGGTTTTTGTGGTCCAGGGTCACATATACAAATTCCTCAAATTATAATCAGACTGAAATTAAAACATGATTTTCAAAATTAACTTTATCATTTACCTGAAGCAATGAAACGAGCAGCAGGTTCATGCTTGCTATGCGGTACATATTCATGTCCCCGTTATATCGTCTGAATTTAAACAGCTTTTAACGATGGAAATCATATTATTTTATTTTTGCCACAATATCATAATTACATTGAGGCAAATTCTGGCGATTAAATCTAACAATGTTTTTACTTTGGTTTGAGCAGATCTCGTGTCTGGGTGATGTGTATTAGCAGACATTAGCAGTTTATTACGAAATATTCCAGGTGTTTCAGTGATAGTAATAATGATTTATAGTGCAATTTAAGTGTTCAAGCTTGTCCAGAGCATGTTTCTGAAAGTCTGGTTTGCCCTTTAATAAAAATGCAACACAACACAAACATATTCATTATTTAAACGTTACAGAGTTCAATCACTGACTAGACTCCCACACACTGAAGATTGCACTCATAGATTCATATTTTGCCAGTTAAATATAATAGAGCATAAACAGAAACATTTACATGCACTACATAATTTCCCATGACTTTTCCAGGGATGAAAATAAGATTTTCCGTGACTCTGGGAACCCTGTATATCACATTTAATGTGTTCATAAAAAAGGAACAGTCTCCAACAAATACCAAAATACAGACATTTTCCCCCTTGATTTGACATTTATTATTCCTATATACATCATTCATATACATACAGAGAAAGTCAGTGCTTGGGGCGGGGGGCAAAGTTCCCTTTGGAACAAGTTCTTAAGAACAGATTCCTTGCACTTCCTGTATCTTTATAGACACTTTTTCTAAACATAAGTACACTAGTACAATAAAAGCCAAATGATCCAACCGCAACAGTTGCGGTAAACCACTTTATCCATACTACTGTACATAACCCATAAACCAGGGCTGTCCAAACTCGGTCCTGGAGGACCGGTGTCCAGAAGAGTTTAGCTCCAACCCCAATTAAAACACACCTGAACCAGCTAATCAAGCTCTCACTAGGCATACTAGAAACTTAAAGGCAGGTGTGTTGAGGCAAGTTGGAGCTAAACTCTGCAGGACACTGGCCCTCCAGGACCGAGTTGGGGCACCCCTGCCATAAAACACAACCACTGACCAAATGAAAAAGCAAAGCCAGAACAAAATGATTTTCTCATTCAAAATGCACATGATTATATCCGTTTAGGCTCAAAGGGTCTGAGCGAGCAAAGCTGATGGGTGTGGCTGTGGGCGGGGTTTCTATCACTCGGCAGTGCTGATTGGCTGGCTGTTGTAGTCGGTAGACTCCATTTTGAGGATGTAGGGAATGATGCTGTCGATCTGAACGTTCCCGATTAAACCGGTGAAAAAGAGCTCTTCGGTCACCGCCGCGCTCATGAGCCGCAGAGCAGGCAGACGAACTAACAGTTTTGAAAGACTGAAAGAGGATTTATAGTTTCGTTTAAGGCCCATTCACACCAAGGACGATAACGATAAAGATATCGTTCTAAAAATCGTTCTCAATATTAAAGAATAGCAGAGTCCACACCGCAGCTATAACGATAACGGCACAGAGAAACGATATCGTTGGAATCACTTTCAGAGCGATTTTTTTCTTAGCTAATGAACGATAAAAATATTGACAGCCAATCAGAATCCATCCTGCTATCACGAGCTGGAGAATTTAAAGCGGCAGATGAGCATGTGCTTAGAATAAACAGACGATATCGTCCTCTGGTGTGGACGCTAATATCTTTATAGTTATCGTTCTTGGTTTATAGCCAACTAGCGTATCTCAAATAAAACTACATTTAAAATGTTTTTCCTAAATATTCCAAATAATTTAGACCATAATCATGCACTTTATAATTGAGAATCTATGATTATTGGTTGGACAAACGCAAGCTACTACAGTCACTCACCGATATGTGTCCTCTGGATACACTTTGCTCACATAGTCCTGCAGTTCCATGTAGGCTTTCTCCTGAAAGCGTTCGATCTGAAGGGTGCCGTCCACTCCAGAGTGATCTATGAAAAACACACAATCAACTTCATTCTTACTTTTTTCTTCTCCATTTCATTCATATTTTTCAGATAGACTCCAGTTGTGCTCACCTGGGCTGAAGAGAACCACAGCTTTGAGGTAAGCATACTCATATGCGTCAGGACTCATGCGACTCATACTGTTACAAAATTCCTGCATACGCCAGATATGCTCCATGACTAGCTTCACACGCTCTGGGGACAGTTTTTCTGTTGAACACACACACATTGCTCATTAGGTAGCTGTGTATTACGGAGCCACATGTAACATGGCATATGAGGAAATTAAAAAAAATTGTAGGCTAAATCGTGTGCAAGATTTACTATTTCGTTCCCTTGATTTATAAATTGTGCACACGATTTACTAATCCGTTCCCTCGATTTGCTAAATCGTGCACACGATTTATATTAACCGAGAGAACGAATTAGTAAATTGTGCGCATGATTTAGCAAATCGAGGGAACGAAATAGTAATCGTGTGCACGTTTTAGTACATCGAGGGAACGAATTTGTAAATCGTGCGAATGATTTATTAATTTTTTTCTTGCATGTCATGTGTGGGGCTCCGTTGTGTATCAAGTTAACTTCAAATAATAATTTCAGATAATATTTTAACAATTTGCTTTAGTACAAAGGCAATATAAAAGCAAACAATTTAGTTTTCTCTATACAACAATGTTGCATGCATGGCATATTTTTGTAGACCAACACCAAAGTTAGCATCACCCTGGGTCCTTCGACAAAAGCCAATAGAATTTTCCCATTCGCTTTTGGATTATTGTAGAAAATAAGCTCTATGCCCAACAAAGGTTTATGAATCTTGCTCATTTTGCTCATTGTGATTCATTTTGAAGGCTAAATACAAATTGGCAGAAGTAAAAAAACTAAACATAGGCTATAAACAAACTACACCACGGTAGCATAAATTTACTTTAATAATTTGTTTCTGGGCCAACAATGTAGTGATGGGAGAAACGAACCTTTTCGAAGCTTCAAATCAATTGAACCAATCGGTTTGAATGAACCAAACACCACACGCTAGTGACAACTGCTGGTCAAAAGTGTGTAAATGCAACAAAAATGAAAAAGCCTTTATTCACATGGCTTTAATATTTAAAAACAACACATTTGTGCACCAACGCGGTGCGGCTAACTCACCTTCATCAGGGTGTCAATTTACAAACACACTCAAGAGTTTTTAATGCAATAAAAAGAATAAAATACCATTAAATATGAAGTGTCTGTATAATATGTGGTTTTCTATTCATTTGCAGGGCTTGTTTTGTTTGTTTTATGGAGAGCTTGTATATAGAGGCCAGTAAGAGACTATTAACTACTTCTCCTCCTTTTAATTACACAAATGTCTCGTTAAAAATGTCTACAAATTGATGAAACTGATCCGAGATCAGGAAAAACCATAGATGCTGGTTCAATGATTCGATGCTGGGGGGGGGCGATCTCAATTAACTCGCATGATTCACGGGTTTAAAGACATCGCCGCCCCCCCACCCCCCCAATGGCAAACCATTGAAATTTTGAAACGTTTCGAAACAGTTATGACGTAATGAAGCCTTGTGTACTGAAATCACGTGACTTTGGCGGTTTGATACGTGCTCCGAAACCACCGTTTCGAAAAAATTGATTCACAAACGTTTCGAAGCTTCAGAAGCAGAGCTTCAATATATGACGTATATTATATAATTAAAAAATTAAATAAATAAATAAGTTTGCCTGAATTAAACAACTGACAAAAATCAGCTGACCTAAAGTTAGCAACTGATTTGCTAACATAAATTAGACAGGACGCAGAAAAATCAAGAGCAACCGGTCCACATACCTTCATCCAGGCTGGTCTGTAAGTGGTTAATTATGGCTGTGAGGATGGTTTCTACATTCATAATGTGTGAACACTGAGCCAGACCTAAAGCAAACAACTCATTCCAGCAGGCCTTCATCAGCGTGATGCTGTTCTCTGAGCTAAACACCAAAAATACAGAAAATAAAATGAGGACACAGCCACAAGTTCACATCTAAAAATATTACACAGTGCACTGTACACATGAGGAGGAAAAAAGATTGTTTATGCCTGTAGTTCTGTTTCGCTGCATAAGGGCAACATATACTTATATAGGCCTATAAAATATATTAAAATGTATTTTTAATCAAAATGATATTTGAGCTCATTTACATCTGTATTTAGTGCTATCCACTTGTGATCGCCTAAACCTGGTGTAAACGGGATCATTAATACACTCACCCAAGGGCCTGGAAAGCTGGAATAGAGCGTGCCCAGTGCATTGAGAGGAAAAGCAGACGAGAAGCTGATTCACAGATGTAATTCAGATTCAGGAAGTCTGGCATGGGCAGCGGCATCATCAGCTACACACAATATTTAATACAGATTGTTACTGGTCCATCATTTTTGGAGTTGTAACTGCAGTGTGTGCAAGTCAATAGTGATGCCTGACCTTAAACGGCACATGCATATCTGAGAGCAGCGGTCCCTCTAGTTCCAGTAGGGCGGTGGTCTGTTCATCAACCCTGACAGCCCCCTCAGCCACCTCTTCCCCACAACCCTCCTCCGAATGAAGCACCTTTGTGAGCGTGTCAAAGGCCCTGGACACAAACAAACAGAAATTTAAGCATAGCCATTTACCTCACATCTTCCAGGCTTGATATTAGGTCTACAAAGTTGCTTTCCGAACCGTGTGACATCATTCGACTCATCCCTTTGAATGTCTGTCATAACGCTGTCCTCGTTACTCATGGTCTCTATCCCCGATAGGTCGGTGCTGCTGTCCATCATCTCACGACTTTGGCTGAGGTGACCGAGTGATGTGACCACGTTGGCCAAGGTACCCAGATCTCCTTGACTAGAATCATTCTACAGTGAAAGTCAGAAAACATCAATATACATTCCTGTCCAGGTTATATTTCAGCCCAAAATTCTACAAAAAAATTCACAAATTTAATGCTGTTAAAAAACAAACACTACCATTATGTAAAAATTACTTTCAAATTTAAATAATATTATAATTTCGGCATTGGTAATGAAAACTGGGTGGAATGTGTTTAACTTTCATAACAATAATGTAAAGAAAGTACAAATTCTTGAAAGTCCTAAAATAGGCTTCATTTTCTTTATGCAAAATATAATAATATATATACACATACACACTGTATATATATAATGTAAAACAAAACTATAATAATAAAAAAATAAGTGAAAGAAATTGAGACAAAACTGCCAATCATTTGGCAGCTAATATTTTTATATTCATATTATATTGAAATTATAAATTATTTGAATTCATCTAATTTATTCAAATAATAATTATATAAACTAGCAATTAATATTAAACTTTCCATTTAAACTAATTTAAATAAATACACATAAATAAGTTTTAATATTTAAAGCTATTAATTACTAAATTGCGTGTTTTCTTTTGAGCTCTTTGTGAAACTAAATAAATTATTAAATTCAGTTGATTCATTTGCATAGTCAGTTGGATATTTGATTTCTGCTGCCTTCTCAAACTAAAGTGTTTATTCCTGCCTTGTAAATGTGTTTAAATTCATTCTATTTTTAATAACAACATCTCTTAATATTAAGCAGAGAAATGAATTGCGCCGACTCTCACGAAAACTGAATCAAACTGACGCTCTCCACGCGTCACACTTTCAGTTAATCACAAACTCTGGATCAAACTCAGAGAATGTTGACAGAGAATGTTTAGATCAAGGTTTGTGAGCCCGCTGAACCTGATCTAAACCAGGTTGGATTTGTTTGGTTTTATCAACATTAAACCTACTTTGAAACTCGGAGTTTGTTCAGCTAGCTTCATGCAACAGGCCACTGAGGCTCATTTCAGAAAGGAGGTTAAGTGAAAACTCTGAGTATGATAACCCTGAGATGAGGGGAAACTCTGGGGTTTCCGTTTCAGAGGGGAAGGTATGTCAAACCCGAGAAAGCAGGGTAAGTCAAGCCTGTTTCTGAAAGAGTCAGTTACCATGGTTTACCAAGATTTCATCAAAAATATCTTAATTTGTGTTCCGAAGATGAACGAAGGTCTTACGGTTTTGGAACGAGATGAGGGTGAGTAATTAAAGGGATAGTTCACCCAAAAATGTTATGTTTATCTGCTTACCCCCAGGGCATCCAAGATGTAGGTGACTTTGTTTCTTCAGCAGAACACAAACAAAGATTTTTTAACTCAAACCGTTGCAGTCTGTCAGTCATATAATGGAAGTTAATGGGAATCACGGTTTGAGAGTCAAAAAACATACACAAACAAAACCAAATTAAACCCTGCAGCTCGTGACGATACATTGATGTGTAAAGACATGAAACAACCATTGACATTCCTAATTGAGATAGTTACGATAGGTGTCAAGGTCCATTGAGAGCTTAGGTGGCAGTAATGCATGTGTGTGGTAGTCTGCGATCCGCCGTAAACAAGAAGAGAAGAAGACGACACGTCACACGCGGATGGACGTGATCAGGGACAGCTCAGTTCGGATGTTGCGGTGAATCAGAGGTAAAAAACTATGTAAATACTGTTCAGTTTCTTGCTCAGGCCGATCGTTTCGTGTCTTTACACATCAATGTATCGTCACGAGCCGCAGGGTTTAATTTGGTTTTGTTTGTGTATGTTTTTTGACTCTCAAAGCCGTGATTCCCATTCACTTCCATTATATGACTGACAGACTGCAACGGTTTGAGTTCAAAATCTTCGTTTGTGTTCTACTGAAAAAACAAAGTCACCTACATCTCGGATGCCCTGCGGGTAAGCAGATAAACATCAATTTTCATTTTTGGGTGAAACCATCCTTTAATGACAGAAATTTTCGTTTTGGGAACTATCGCTTTAAAGAATTAAAGTTCGATCCTATGATTTAGTAGCATGCGGAAGTCTTTTTGTCGGTGCTGATGCCATGGGGAATCGTAATTCCAGAGGCTCGTTGATCAAGGCTTTTCAACTCAGAGTGAACCTACTCAGAGTGGATTGAACTAACTCAATTCAGCTGTTCTGAACCCCAAAACTCAAAGTTTCCCACCTTACTGAAACGGGCCCCAGGAAAATAGATTGTACAATATTTTCTAGTTTCTAAAGGAACCAGACTTAACAATAATAATCATTTTTATAATAATAATTTGATTTATATATAGTACAAAATATAATGGATTTAATTTGAATAATTACCAAAAAAAAAAAAAAAAAACTTTGTACTGATCTGGTGAAGAAGGAATTAAAATGGTGTTGTCAAGTTTGGAAAGAGACTGCTGGATGTTCAACAGCATGTTGGAGTCCAGTAAACTGGTGGACCTGTGATCAGACACGAAGCGAGCGTTAAAAACAAACAAACAAACAAAAAAGAGATACTATTTGACTCAAACACACATTCACATCCGTACCTGGCAGTCTCTTTTTCACTAACAAACGTTGGCATGGCGGCGAGCGGGCTGCAGAGGTTTTTACGGATGTAGATCTTTTCGATGGAGGGCGCACAGTTTGCTGGCTTCTCTCTCGACACCTCCACCGGTTTCCTCTCACACTGAACAGCTGTTGGAGGAATTTCATGAGTCTAATGACAAGCCGCATGATTTGAGTCATCAGTCATGAATCTGAACTGGACTCACAATCTTGTTTCATGCCGAGGACCATGCAGCGCTGCAGTCTGCAGTACTGACACCGGTTTCGATGGTGTTTGTTGATGACACATTCTCCAGACCCGCGGCACGTGTACACCAGATTCTTCCTGATGCTGCGCTTGAAGAAACCCTTACAGCCCTCACAGCTCACCGCTCCATAATGACGACCTGAACACACGCACAATAACAGTACAGAAACATCTATTTAGAAAAATAACGCAATGATTCGAATTCTGTTTGAGGTCGCAATTATTTAAAACACGACTATGTGTGTGTGTCATTTACCTGAGGCCTTGTCTCCACAAACTACACAATACTCCACTGGAGGCTTCGTGGTGCCCTGTTCTGAGCCTTCCGTCACAAACTGAAAAACAAAACATTCTAAACTATAAATATGAACAATAGTATTGTGTAAATTACAAAAGGAAATACTGTATATATAAACACACGAGAAATACAGATTACCACAATACAAGCTTCTATGAGATGACTACAATTATAGTAAGTCTTACCCAAAAAAGTTAACCAAAAGGTAATGTGGCGGTACCATGGTACAGTGATACATAATACAGTGTATTGAATAATGTTTTTGTACTGTAGTATTTATATGGTGTTCCTTCACACTGGAGACTTGACTTGCCATTCATTTCAATAGTTTGACATTAGCATGTTGCTAAGCGAACAGCACAACACTCTAATAAGGCTAAAAGACAAATAGCACACACAAATGTGATAAGGGTCACAAAACCAGTCATAAGGGTCAACTTATACATCATATCATCTGGAAGCTGAATAAATAAGCTTTCCATTGATATATGGTTTCTTAGCATAGGACAATGTTTGGCCGAGATGCAACTATTTGAAAAACTGGAATCTGAGGGTGCAAAAAAAATTTAATATTGAGAAAACCGAATAAAGATCTTAGCAATGCATATCACTCATCAAAAATTAAGTTTTGATATATTTACGGTAGGAAATTAAAAAAATATCTTCATGGAACATGATCTTTACTTAATATCCTTAATGATTTTTGGCATAAAAGATCTGCTATACTAGATTTTTTTTATTAAAGGGGTCATATGATGCTTTTTTAAAGATCATTATTTTGTGTATTTGGTGTCACAGAATGTGTTGACATGCTTTAATGTTCAAAAAACACATTCTTTTTCAAATACTGTACATTATTGTAGGTCCTCATGCCCCGCCTCTCTCAAACGCTTGTTTTCTACAAAGTCCCTCCTTCCGACAAGCGCCGTGTGCTCTGATTGGCCAGCTGACCCAGTGCATGTGATTGGCTGAACACCACAAGCACACGTCGGAAATGTAACGCTCCTTACCATAATCACGAGCTTCATCTTTCAAAATAAATGTAAAGACAGAGCCCGAAAGGGGAACAGAGTCGCGTGACAGACACAGTGATGAAGCTGGTATGTGTTTGCAGTACACAAGCCACCGTTAAGACAGCTGACTCCACTGTGATGTGATGTGAAAAGGGTGCTAAACTGTTTGGAAGCAGATCTCTTAGAAGTGGTGAACGCCTCAATTCTTTCTGGGACTTTTCCAAACTCCATGAAAACTGCAATTGTTAAGCCCCTCCTGAAAAAGAGCAATCTCTATAACACCATATTGAGCAACTATAGACCAATATCACATCTTCCTTTTATAGGAAAGATTATTGAAAAGGTAGTCTTTAATCAGCTGAACAAATACTTAAACTCAAATGGATACCTGGACAATTTTCAATCTGGTTTCCAACCGCATCACAGCACAGAGACAGCGCTCATTAAGATAATAAATTATATTCGCTTAAATTCTGAATCTGGCAAAATATCAGTGCTGGTACTACTAGATCTCAGTGCTGCGTTTGACACTGTCGATCATAACATACTACTAGAGAGACTGGAAAACTGGGTCGGGCTTTCTGGGATGGTAATCAAATGGTTCAGGTCATACTTAGAAGGGAGAGGTTATTATGTGCGTATAGGAGAGCATAAGTCTAAGTGGACGTCTGACCTGCGGAGTCCCCAAAGGCTCAATTCTTGCACCGCTCTTGTTTAGCCTGTATATGCTCCCACTAAGTCAAATAATGTGAAAGAATCAAATTGCAATTGCAATTGTCAAACAGCTATGCTGATGATACCCAGATTTACCTAGCCTTATCGCCAAATGACTACAGCCCCATTGACTCCCTCTGCCAATGCATTGATGAAATTAACAGTTGGATGTGCGAGAACTTCCTTCAGTTAAACAAAGAAAAAACTGAAGTCATTACATTTGGAAAACAAAGATGAAGTTTTCAAGGGGAATGCATACCTTTACTCTAGGGGTCAAACAACTAAAAATCAAGTCAAGAATCTTGGTGTGATTCTGGAGACAGACCTTAGTTTCAGTAGTCATGTCAAAGCAGTAACTAAATCAGCATACTATCATCTCAAAAACATTGCAAGAATTAGATGTTTTGTTTCCAGTCAAAACTTGGGAGGAACGTATTCATGCCTTTATCACCAGCAGGGTGGACTATTGTAATGGTCTCCTCACCGGCCTTCCCAAGAAGACCATTAGACAGCTGCAGCTCATCCAGAACGCTGCTGCCAGAATTCTGACTAGAACCAGAAAATCTGAACATATCACACCAGTCCTCAGGTCCTTAAACTGGCTTCCAGTTATATTTAGGATTGTTTTAAAGTACTTTTACTCGTTTATAAATCACTCAATGGCCTAGGACCTAAATACATAGCAGATATGTTCACTGAATATAAACCTAACAGACCACTCAGATCATTAGGATCGAGTCAGTTAGAAATACCAAGGGTTCACACAAAACAAAAAAAGTCGGCTTTTAGTTATTATGCCGCCCGCAGCTGGAACCAGCTTACAGAAGAGATCAGATGTGCTAAAACATTAGTCACATTTAAATGCAGACTCAAAACTCATCTGTTTAGCTGTGCATTTATTGAATGAGCACTGTGCGATGTCCGAACTGATTGCACTATATTTTATCGTTTTCTATTCTTAACCGTTTTAAATCATTTGACCTTGTTTAAAAAAATAATTTTAAATCAATTTTTAAATCATTTTCAAAGTTTTTAAATTCCTTGTTTTATTGTTGTGATTATTTTTTATGATTATTTTACTTCCTTTTAAAGCACTTTGAATTACCATTGTGTATGAAGTGTGCTATATAAATAAACTTCCTGCCTTATCTTGTAAGTGATCTTAAAGATTCCTAATTGCATCTACTTCGGAAGGCCAAATAAAGTGCTTTTGTTTTCGCCTAGAAACACAAAGTCTCCCTGACATGGCTGCTTCAAACACTAACTGCGGTTACTGAAACACGCCTTCTTTCTTTGGGGGGGTGTGCAACATTTGGGTGGCTTATGCAAAATTTCAAAATGTGAGGTAGATATGGGGGGGAGTGTTAGAACGAGCCGTTTTAGGGGAGTGTGGTCTTAACTTTGATAAAGAATATCTTTGGTTTTGAGACTTTAGTCTTTGAAACTTCAGGGATATTATCTATGCACAATCAGCTTGTAACACTACAAAGAGAAAGGAAAGCTTGAAATCGCATCATATGACCCCTTCAAACCAAAACGCAAGTAAAGGCCAGAGTATACCGAAATCTTAACGTGCGCATGCATGTGTTAAACGTATACTTTATTTGATAGTGTGCATGAACACAGGAGGTCCACACATGCGCACTAGAAACTTTCATCTTCCTTCAATGTCTGCGCAATTTCTCTATAAAAGTAATGGTGACCAATAGAAATGTCTTTGTACACTTTTAAATGAAAGTTTCAGTTGTCTATTGTTGTTGCAGTCTCTAGTACTGTTCTGGGCTGCGTTTTCCAAAAAGCATCGTAAGCCTAAATTGATCGTAGCTCCATAGGTGGCAATGGGTCTACGATGTACTTAGCTTACGATGCTTTTGGGAAAAATGCAGCCCTGTTGGTTTTTTGACAATGGTGTAGCGAGTAGTGTACACATAAAAACCAAAAGTATACTTTGGGCTTAAATGAGTGGTGCCTGTTTACCTGGATCTGTTGTCCTGTCAGCTCAGGCGATGCAAAAAGCAGCTGATTGACAGCAGACCCATCAGCAGATGTTAAGATGACCTTGGTTGGTGAGTTCTCTTGTTTGATGAACAGTTTCTCCTGGTTGGGGTAATCCAGGTTAGCTAATATAAACTGCTGCTTGCCGGCTCCAGCCTGATCAATGGCTGTGACTATCTGCAGCTTCTGAGTCAACTGCTGCTGCGTCAAATCTGATAAAACATGCCACAAAGAATAGATTGAAACTAGTGCATCAAAATGATTAATCACGATTAATCGCATCCAAAATAAAAGTTTTTGTTTACATAATTTATGTGTGTGTACGGTGTATATTTATTATGTATATATAAATACACAGACATTCATGTATATAAGAAAAAAGTAATATATTTATATATAATATAAATGATATGAATATAAATATATACATGTCCTAAATATTTTCGAAATATATGCTGTATGTGTGTGTATTTATATATACATATTCAATATACACAATACACACACATATATTATGTAAACAAAAACTTTTATTTTGGATGCGATTAATCACGATTAATCGTTTGAGAGCACTAATTGAAACCTAATTACATTTACAGTAATAAAGCAAATAGAGTAAATGTCGGTTTAAACCAAAACAAATTATGGCATGGAAATTCTGTCCAATTTTCGTATACCATTTGTTAGCATTGTTTCAAAAAACTAATGAAAATACAAATTCATTCTATAAGGTGGGACTTATGAAAAAGCAGAAATACAGTGCTACACAAGGGCAGTGGGGCACAACTTTACGTTTCAGAAAATGTCACTGTAAGCACAGCTCTTATTGGTTGGACAGCTTTTTTGAAGTGCAACGAAAAAATTAATTATAACACCCCTCGATTAAAAAAGTTTCACTGATGGCATATGAAAGTTTGAAAATACATAACTGCAGTTCAATAAGATGTAATACATTTATCATAGCATTTAGCATTTATCAAACATTTACTGCGTAAACATGCAACCTGTAGGCCTCCATCTGCAGACACCAGCTGAATTCTGGGACTTTCTCCTTCCATGATACCGTTCTGTCAAAACCGAGGCTCAGCAACGCCCCATCAGCCACATGCCCACTGAGAAAAATAACACATAACTCAAGATACTCTTGAGGATCCACATCAACCATTTGCACAAAGACCTTGTAAAAGACAAAATATTACCAATCAATATTTCATGCATATCTATATTCATTTTTAGACTTTTAGAAGGGGGGTCCCGCAAGGATGATCATATGTGGGGTCTGTGGAATGTAAAAAATGCAAACATTTTTGGTGTGGTGTCTTTTGAGTGGTGCAAAATTTGCTGGCAAGATGCTAGTAACAGTTGCCAAGTCTGCTTATATCTCGCAACTTTGTGCTTCTTTTTTTGCGAAGTTGGGTTAAAAAAAATCGTGTGTCGCGGGATTGCGGTTTTTTGGGCTTATTTGAAGAAATATGGTTGCTTGTTAGGAAAAACTGGCAAGCAACTTCGTTTCTTTACATTTATGGCCGATGTTTTTTTCCAGTATATTGTCGACACTGTCTGCTTGCAGCTAAAAGCCAATCAGTGCAATATTTAATGTGCTGTAGCGTTATTCGTCAACGCACATAGTGCCCCCTTCTCCCCCTTATTGGAGTAAAATCACGTTTAACATGCAAACATGTGACGGTGTAGATGTAAATAGACATACAGACATACATAGATGTAGAGAGATGGAGGAAACATGGGAGAAGGTGAATGGTGTGCAGGGGAGTAAAGGGACCCAATTTAAATCGTAAAATATTTTTATAATGCATTAATCATTAGACGTAATACTAATTGTAGATACATACGGTTCGAGTTAATTTGATTATAAATAGCCTATGTGGCTATATTAAAGCTCCCACTCTTGGGAGTGCTCTCTTGTCTTGTTTTATTCTCCTTTTCCATCTCCATAGCTATCCTGCTCGCAGGTGATCGGAGGATAATGTGTGGCCTCCCGCTTTGTATCAATTTGATGATTTTTGTAAAATAACTTCTGTTTTTGCTCTTGAAACTCCAAGGGGTTTCAGTTTACTATGTTGCAGCCTTGCAGGCTCATTTATTGATAATAATAAACAATTGATAATAAATGATATTGATGATAATATAGAGCTTGTTTTTGAAGCCGCGGTGGCTTATTTAGCTTGCGAGAGTTGGCAACACTGTTGTGGACGATTACTGAGGCACTACATTGCCCAAGTCTCCATGAAATTCTGGTCTTTCTTTAAAGTCGGAGATGTTCCACCCGTTTTATTGTCCCGTCAGGCAAACATCTCAAGTTTGATCTCTTAGAAAAGTCCAGAGCATGAAGAGTCTGGGATGAATGACATGCCTAAGCTTAATATCTAGCTTTAGGGGCTTGTTCATATAATTACACAAAGAGGTTTGCTTCAATTCCAATGTTTCCACCTATGTATTATAAGTCAAATAGTTCATGACTTTGCAGTTCTTGCCATTCCATCATCTGCATCACTTTAACCGATTATTTTCAGGGCCTTTATTATTAATGATCCATCTATACGCTCAACACGTTTAAGTTGTCTGTTTAGTGTTGTCAATCAGTTCAGACTGATAAAGAAACAGTGAAATCTCACAGTCATATGGTTAGCAGGAGCTACATTAGCACACAAGCCAGCACCGCGTACTGATTTGAGCGTTTTTCCAAGGAACTACATGACTTAATGATTCAATAAATGCGATCTGGCGTGAATGACAGCTGGGGGTCAGTAACTCGTGTGGAGTGTGCGGGTGTTGATCCGGGAAGATAAAGTTAGATCTGTTCCTGTAGGTTAAAGGTCATGATTGAAGGGTTAAAGCTCCCCACACACACACAGAGGGATCTTCACTGCAGCAGCGCTTCACACACACGGATAACAGGACACATCTAGTATCTTCTCATTTTTGATCTCAAATGATAAATTAATACGTCTATATGATAGCCTTTGTGTTATTGTGTGATTGGATCTGTTGTGTTTACCAGCGCACTGATAACAGATTAGCTGTTAGCGTTAGCCTGCTGATTAACTTCATGTCTGCATCCGGTTCGTTATGATGTCCATTAGCTGCTTTGTTATATGTATATTTATTGTTCTTAAATAACCAAAAAAAGCTCTTACGGTTAGTTTAATCGCAGGCGTTTTGCCGGTAATGAGCGATATGTTCTGTTATGCTAGCGGCTTCTACGCTAACGCGTGTTAGCAGGCCGGCTATCAACAGTGCTAATATTCTCCTGAATTATTAATCCTAACCAATTACTGCAAACACAGCGGGCGTTAACAATATAGAAAGGGTTATTCTTACCCCGAACGCGTGAGAAATTATCCAACTACTGTGATGTTTTGATAAATTCTCGTAAACTGACGGCTCACTGCAGCTACAGGAGGTCAGAGTTCGCGACCCGTTCAAAGCAGACCTGCACATCTGCGCATGCGCAAATGCAGTCGTGAGACAGCATTGGTTTTAGTGAAGGTTGAGCGGTAGTGCACTGCATTTACGACGTTAGCCAGCATGATTAACTAGAGATCCTCACATTTTATAGTGCTTCTGGAAGCCAAAATGATACACATTTGGCAACAGCTGTCCCAGTTTAACCGATTGTTACATGTGCAGTAGGCTACCAACGTATCTGGTAATGGATAATGCAGTTTGCTACTTTCTAGTTATTGGTACCAGCCAAGAACCCAGTTTAATGCTTTAAGAGCTAAGCATCAAATATTAAGCATGCACCAGAAATATTCATACCAAGTCAAGTCCAATGCCATATATTCTAATTCTCACTATATATGAATATATGGCATTGGAATCCAATTAACTGCATAGAATCAATAGGAATGTGAATTGCGTAATGTATATATTACGTATATAAATATATATACTCCGCAAACCCTTATGAAAATGGTAACCACAAATTAACCATGGATTTGCTACACTAACCATAGTTTAACCATGGTATTGCCAGTAAAACTGGTTATACAAATGATAATAAATATGCCAAAAAACATAGTTACTACACTTTTACTGTGATAAAACCATGTGATACTGTGATCATTTTTTGTAAGGGAACATACCCCAAGTTGTTATGAAACCAAGTTTAACCAGACCTACCGACATGCTTTCTTATTACATTATTTATTAAAAATTATTTGCACTTTACATTTATGTTGGGGCATAGCCTACTCCCTTGAAATCCTCAAGATATTAACACATTACTTCAGGATGACAAACCTTCCTTTGGGAACGAGTGCCAATCTGACCAGAAGCATCAGGAATAGCAATTATATATTTCTTAAAAGTGGATCACACGAACGAGAAACAAAAAAAAAAACATAACAGTGGCGTATCTAATTTTTCCCAAAATGCAAAAACAATCTTACAAAATGTAAACAAACATTCAACACACAAATGTGATCAATATCGAACATATTACCGCAAGACAAAGAAAATCCATTCCTTGGACTTGTTACACTTCAAACAGTGAAAGATCAGTGGCTTTCTGTGGCTGGAGCTGACGAAGGACCTTAGTGAAAACTGTAGAGAATATAATCAGGTCATACCCATTGTCAAAGTGTTAAGAGAGGTGGTCCTGAACAAGGTGCATTAGAGTATTTAATGTGTGTTACAGCTTTCCCTGATACGAGCACTAGTTTTTCTCTCTGTATTCACAGCCGGTGTGCTATAATGTCTAATATAGGAAGTTAAAACAGTGCTGAGTTAGCCAGCCTGGCACTGTGTCTTTACTACACATAATTCATTGAGGCCATTAAACATCCTGAACTATTTTAAATACACCTGCATTATATTACCATTTACAAAATATGTACACTTCCAGTTCTGTCCAGTATAAGGTTTAAACAGTCAAGTCAAAACACCTACTTTGTACAAAAGTTTTTTTTTTTTTTAAATGTTTAAGATTATTAAAACATTTTTGTAACAGTAACAGGCTGAAAACCAAATAAAAAGGGCATTTTTCTTCAGGGGATACAAGCAGAATAAATATGTATAAATTGTTCATAAAACCATTCTTCCACAAAATATAATGCATGAATTGTTCATAAAAAGAACATGCCTACATGAACGGTTTCATGTAATGCATTAATCTTTAAAAAAAACATTACGGAAATGCTCACATTTCATGCATGAACCGTTTGTAAAATTTAACATAAAAATGCATGATTTGTTTTAAAATACATTTAGGTAACTGGTGGTCAGTCTTGCTCAATAAAAAGTATGCATTTTGTTACATTCAATATGTGAATCATTTGTAAAATAGTTTTTACGTAAATCATTGCAGGTAATGCATGAACTGTTCGTAAAACCATGAGTTTGGGTAAACTGTTGCAATCACTAAAATTTTCGTAAAAAAAAAAGAAAAAAAGTATTAATTTTTACAATCATTTGTAAAATAGTTTTTACGTAAATCATTGCAGGTAACGCATGAACTGTTCGTAAATCCATGGGTTTGGGTAAACCGTTGCAATCACTGTATAAAATTTTCGTAGAAAAAAAAACGGTAATAATTTTTACAATCATTTGTAAAATAGTTTTTACGTAAATTATTGCAGGTAATGCATGAACTGTTCGTAAATCCATGGGTTTGGGTAAACCGTTGCAATCACTGTATACAATTTTCGTAGAAAAAAAAACGGTAATAATTTTTACAATCATTTGTAAAATAGTTTTTACGTAAATTATTGCAGGTAATGCATGAACTGTTCGTAAATCCATGGGTTTGGGTAAACTGTTGCAATCACTAAAATTTTCGTAAAAAAAAAAGAAAAAAAGTATTAATTTTTACAATCATTTGTAAAATCGTTTTTACGTAAATCATTGCAGGTAATGCATGAACTGTTCGTAAAACCATGGGTTTAGGTAAACTGTTGCAATCACTGTAAAATTTTCGGGGAAAAAACAAAACATTTTTGCGTAAATGGTCTCGTTCAATGCATCAATCATTCATAACAAACTTTCACCATCAATCTCCAAAACTATGGTTTTATGTACAATTTTTACATAAAGTCGCTCTGTGCTTCACGATTAAGGCCCAGTAATTTTTAAGCCCTCTTTTCCCAGCTTTCACAGTTGAATCCAAAATCTCCCATAATGCACCATGCCAGACTGCACGGACTGCGCCACATGACCGTGCCAAAGGTGCGACCTGGCATCAGACATTCCTTTGTCATACTTGCTCATGCACATTCAGACTTGACTATGAATAACACCCCTGACCAATCTTTTTAAACCCTCTTCAGGCAACAAGTGAAACTGCAATTAGATTCAAACCGCCCCATTACATCATAATGGAGTGTTTCAGAAAAGTGGGCAGGATTCATTCAGATTTAAATAAGATTCATAAGCAAACCTATTGGTCAGGAGTCAATGAAAACGTCTATATCTAGAGCTCATGACCAGTCATTGCCTGACGTTTTTGACCCTGAATGCTTTGTGGGCAGGATTCATGGTAATGTTAAGCACCAAAAGGAGCTGGCACAGAGAGGCAGTGTTTCCTAAAAATGACATTAAGAACAAAACGATGGATTAATGCCTCACAATGGAGGCAGACTGAATCAATTTACCTTCATTAGGCTTCTTAAAATAGATTAATGCATAAACTACATCTACCAGCATCCTTTACTTCAAACTGGGTTTTGATTTATGCATCTTTAAACTCACTGCCTGTGTAAACAGTTCAGAAACCCAAAGGAGTGACATTCATTCATTCTACTTAATCCAATCCAATCCAGACCAGTCAAAGGATCATGGCCTCTTGAAACGCTTCAATCCATCTGAAAAAACGAAGCACAGATTACGAATCTTAGACTAGATTCATAGAACAAACTCTATTCAACTCCATACAAGTGCTTCTGTACCTCTGGGCAGTGGGGATGTCCTCTGCTCTGAAGATGTAGTGGAGTGTGTTTTTATGGTACAGTTTAAACTGCATTTTCTGAGCCGGTCCCGTCTTCTCCTCTCGGAGGAAAAAGCCCAGCAACGGCTGACTCTCCAATGCCGCAACATCCTGAAAACAACGCAATCATCATCACGTGAAAGCTTTTATTACGTCATACACATCTGCATACTCTCATGTCACTATGAATCAAAAAGCAGTGTAGGGGAACAATCGACTAAATCAGTGATGCTATTAACGTAATTAGTTTTCAGTATTGCAAAAATAGCTGTTTACATAACAGTTTTTCTGATAACAAGCAACTTTTTTTCCAACAAATAATCCTGTAGCTTTGCAAAAAATAAGGTCATCTCAAAACGGTCCATGCTGATTGTATATGCTTTAGGAAAAGAATGTGACATGTTTAGTCATTTATCGCAATGTTTACGATGTTGGTTTCTTGTATAGTAGATAGTTTTGCTGCTAACCATGAGAGGATTCTAGTTTTGTGGACATCGATTAGGATCCTTTTAGTTTTACTATAAAGTGTGACTTTATATGTTCAAATTGGATGCTGAAATCTTGATTATTTGTGTATGATTTTTGGCTGTTTAACGTAACTCTTATAGTAACCAGCTATCTTTACTAACAAGTTGCAATGTAGCATGACAAAGCGCTACAATGTTGATTTTTGTCACATTGTAAAACAGTTTAAGTAATTATTGTGAAATCATTGTTACTTAAAATTTGAGTGTAAAAATTCTTACATTTTTGGTATAAAACATAAAACAGTGTAGTGTTGGACATTTTGATTCATTTGAGTAAATTGAAACTGATTTCATAAATGAAGTGGTTAAAAAAAACATTCATAGAGAATGAACAAAAGTCCACGTGGAATTTTACATCTTTTTTTATAGTGATATACTGAAAATTGGCAACATTTAACTGAATTATGTTTGCAGCTTGAAGTATATTTATATAAATATACATTCATATTTCTTGTCCCAAACAGATACTGCTTTCATTGTAAAAAATTATATATATTCTGTTGGCGCCGATAGCCTTGTAGGCAGCGTGCCGACATACAGCGCTGTTGCGTGTAGTTATTTTGTAGTGTACAGCTTGTATAACAGTGTAAATTTGCTGTCCCCTCAAAATAACTCAACACACAGCCATTAATGTCTAAACCGCTGGCCACAAAAGTGAGTACACCCCTAAGTGAAAATGTCCAAATTGGGCCCAAAGTGTCAATATTTTGTGTGGCCACCATTATTTCAGTGTGAGTAAAATATTTACAAAAATGTGAGGGGTGTACTCACTTCTGTGAAATACTGTATATCTGCTTTAAAAAGTTTTAATAGTAGCTAGTAGCAAATCGGTAGAAAATGTTTCAATAGTTGGCTACTTTTGGCGCTTTTCCACTGCATGAAACGGCTCACTTTTGGGGGGTTTTCCACTGTGTACAGCACCTGGTACTTTTTTTAGTACCACTTCGGCTGAGGTTCCAAGTGAGCCGTACTGTTACCAAAATGTGACGTGTAAATCCTGCTGATCACTGATTGGCCGGAGAAAATCGTCACTACCTGCGTCATTGAACTTGCGACACGAGACACAACAGACCCGCTAGATTTAAATCAGCACAGCCAGCGAAGGATCGAACGCAACTTTTTTTTTTTGAATGAACAACCGTTTTGAACGAGCGCACCTTTTTTTTATACAACCAAAAAATGGCTGTTTCGTGGTCTGTTGAGGAAGTACAGACGTTCCTCTTGTTGATAGCCGAGAAGTGGATCCAGCGAGATCTTGATGGGGCGACGCGGAATGAAAAAGTTTTCAGGAGGTCGCTCTGCTCTTGGCCGCCCATTATGTGTTTAATCTCACCCACTCTAAAGCGGTACTAAACTGCAGTGGAAACACGAGCCGAGCCGAGTCGTACCACTCAGTGGAAAATCACTTTTTGTCAGCACCAATAGCCTCGTGGCTGTTGCGATTTGGGCGTCCCGAGTTTGAGTCCTAGCTCGCAGACATTTCCCGATCCCCCCCCTCTACTTTTTGTTAGTAGTGTACCTTGGCCAACAATAGTAATACTGCCAAAAAGTATATCTTTTTAGGTAGCTTCAATGCAATTAGCTGTTTTTTTAAAATAGTTCGTATTGTAGTGTAGTTACTTAGATAATCATCAGTCAAGCTTCTATTGATAAATTATGAGTAGCTTCCAGAACACTAAAAGTTATTACAAGTAATTAAGTAAAGGTCGCATACTTCACTAGCGGCGTAAGTGTAGAGGACTTTGTTCTTAATGACGAACCACAGCCTCTTCCATGGTTTCTTGTGGCCTTTGGATCTTTGCAGATATCCACTCATGGAGGAATTCTCAGTGTTGGCAGACACCTGTGAGCGAGATGTCGTTTTAATAGTAACAAAGTAATATGACGTCAGCGTTGTGGTAGAAACAGAAACCTTCATTACAGTGACATTAGATAACGCAAATGCTGCAAGCCGTTGCATTATGGGTAATGTACAACTTCAAGTCACCTCTTTGAGGGCAGAAGGAATCTTTTTCTGTTTTCTAGAAAAAGCAAATGTTGAACTCCGCCCACTTGGGGAAACGGTCACATTGGATTGGTCACCTATGAGATCAAAGCAAAAAAACATATTGGAAAAAAAAGATGCAGTGTTTGCCTGTGCAACCACACTGCTAGTGCATTCGAATTTAACATTTCTAAGATTTCGTCTTATATTTTTACTATTGATAACTTTTCATTTTAGTTAACAATACAACACTGTTGCTATGTGGTTGCTCAGGTTGTCAAGTATGAATAAATACCATTATAAACAAGCATGTCCAATAAAAAAAAAACTACTAGTGAAGAAGTGGGAGTAAGAGAATATGAAAGAAGAGTAGAAAAAGTGGGTTTCTCAGCAGAAATCTCATACCCTTGTGCTGTAGTTTGATATAGCAGTGGTCACACACTCGTGCCAGCTGATTCTTTAGGTATTCCAGGTAGTATTTATTGGACGAACATGCCTGACACACCACCTGTTGTCACATCAAATGCAAATCAAGCCTATTTGTTCATTCAAAAAAAAAGAAAAATAAACAAAGCCTAGAACTTTTTTCTAACCTTCCCGCAGGCACGGCAGTGGTGGCGTCTCCAGGTGAGCGTGAACTCACACGTGCAGATCATACACATGGTCGTTCTCAAATCTGGAATCCAGATAGGAGCTTTAGAGCCCAGCGGTAGACCATCATCAGAGATTCCCTCCAACTACACAGGGGAAAAAAAAAAAAATGATAGAGTGCATCTTTATGAGCTCCTTCAAAAAGTGTCTGAAATATTGTCCTGCAATTATCTGTTGCTTTTTTATTTGGAAGCTCTGTCATTTGTTGTAGTATGAATTAGGGCTGGGTTTTGACACAAATTTCACGATTCGATTCGATTATCATTCACAAACTTGTGATTCGATTCAATATCGATGATTTTGGATATATATCAGGTACAGTACATGCCAAATTTTCTCAAGGAAAAAAAATCTCTCAACTAATGCTGTAAAATATACATGAGAGTCAGTTGGTACTACATTACTATAATATAAAATTACAATTACAAAATATTTCTACTTTAATTTTTTATATAAAACAATGGTGGCTGTCATAAAATCCTGATGGATTTATTAAAACATAAATTAAACATTGAAGAACAGTAAAATTTATAATGAATATGTTATATGGTGCATATATTTAGCAAAATTCCCCTCTCTACAGTTTATTTATCTATCTGACTAATGAGTTTATGGTCACCGAATATGTTTTTCTGAGTTAAATGTGACGTTATATTAACGTCTTTGCGCAGCTGAACACTGATTGAGCGATTACATGAGACAGGAAAGTTGTACTCTTTCTTTTAACATACCTTCATATGTTCATGTTTATTTTGTGCTGAAATTGTATTAATGTGGAGGAGATGATCAGTTCACGTGTGCCTCGCGCTGCCGCGTCTTTTGAACTGAGGCGCTACAGCGATCTGTCACTCCACATTAAACAGCGCCAAAACGGCATTTGTTTAAATACTGCAATACAATGGACAGAATTTGAAATCTGAGACTTTGTTTTATATTAAAAGTACCAAAGCACAATGCTTATTGCGATTTATTGGATGGGACGTTCCGTTGAAGGCAATGTTCCATCCATTAACTGAAAACAGGCTAGACCAGGGGTGCCCAAACTCGGTCCTGTAGGGCCGGTGACCTGCAGAGTTTAGCTCCAACCCTAAAAAAAACACCTGAACCAGCTAATCGATGTCTTACTAGGCATACTAGAAAATTCCAGGCAGGTGTGTTAAGGCAAGTTGGAGCTAAACTCTGCAGAACCGCCCTCCAGGACCGAGTTTGGCACCCCTGGCTAGACTGGGTCGATATCGTTCCGTAAAAATGAAATCTATTAATTCAAGATATCGATATTTGTACCAGCCTAGTATAATCAACAACATCTGAACTTTTTCCAGAGATTTTGCGCAAATTTGAAGATATTTGTTCAGGAATTTGCTCGTCTTACGTTCATGACAACATGTTAATCCACATACCTTCTTGTTGTTGATTGCATATATTTTTCATAAAATAACAAAAAAAACTTGGGGATCAGCCTTGCTGCATAGTTCGAGTCGTTTGTTTGTGAATATTTTTCATACTTTTTATATTTTATGGCAAGGTCAGTGTTTTAACAGTTGGAATTAACAATTCAATCAGCTATGGGAAATTATATATATATATTATATTATATATATGTATCTTGGTTGGGGGGGCAAAATCTATTATACTATCATTCCATATGCATATTGCAAATTCTAATTCTCAGAATATATAATATATATATATATAATATATATCTAATAATATATATATTATATATATATATTATCTATATATATATATATAGTGAAATTTTAATATGCAATATAGGGGCATTGGGGGACTGACTTGGATGAATATTTCTGGTGCCATGGCTTAATATTTTACCGCTTGCTCTTACAGCCTTAAACTGGTTATCAACATCAGTATTACAGCAAAAATAATATATTTTTTTTTCATGTATGCCCATACAATTATCTAAACATTCTAATCAAACTACATTATTTGGTGCAAGGAAAATTGATATATATTTTTTAATTAGGTTAAGGAATTTGTAATTTATTAGAATTTACATTTGAAATTGCATTAGGTTGAATTCATGCTTAAAACAAGAACCAATATCTCCCAATATGGAAGATATCAAAGGGAAACCCGTTTTAGTTTTCTTACCCCATTGGCTAATAATGTGTCCTAAGCTAGACTTAATAAACAAGACTTTGTGTTTTATGTCATTTTGCATCTCAAGGAAACGTATGTTTAAAGAATGTTTAAATATTTATGCAGGAAAACAAGACAAAAATTAATTTAGCAGTATATACGCATGTCAGTGAAGACCCTATAAATTTGATGAAAACACAGAAAGATACACCTAAAAAATCAATCACGCTTAAATGCACCCACCTCTTGGCTTCGACTTGAAAAGAAAGAAATCTTCTTTCTGGTATAGTCATCTATTGCTTTAGCAATGGCTTCCAGCCATTCGTCTCTTTCTGTGGCTGAACTGCAAACATAATTTACAGTCTGTGATTTCAATTTAATTAAACATAAGTACCAAATATTGTTTTGGCACAAGTGATCAAAGGATCATTATCGTGTATATAATTATTCTTTCCACTGCTGATATTTCTTTCATGTAGAACCCACACATAAATCATTACGCACGTGTGTGTGTGTGTGTGTGTGTGGTGTGTGTGTGTGGGTGTGTTGTGTGTATTTCTTACTTGGCAGACAGTATGAAGGAGCGTTCCACACTCTCAATGTTTAACTCATTCTGATAGGCCTCCTGACTTGGTTTGCTCACCTATTGAAGACGTGGGACACACACGTTACATCTCTTGTGAGTTTGTGTGTGTGTGTGTGTAAGGGAGTATTATGCTGGTGGATATCTGACCTTCATGCCAGCCAGAGAGAGCATGCTGTTGACTTTATACTGGCCAGACTGAACGGGTGTTGTGTACAGCAGTATATCATTAAACTGTTAAGAGAAAGACAATTTACTGGATGTCCAAAAAAAGTGTTACACCATTCAGTTTCCAATCATATGCAGCAATTTCCCGTTTTGTAAATGACCACATTAATGCACATAGTAATATTTGTTTGTGGTCACAGTTCTGTGCCTCAAATATGATTCAGTCAGTTGGAAATATCAATTTTCTAGGTTATTATCATTGACTAAAATTAAAATATTAAAAACATTTGTGTTAACTGAAAAAAAGCTGAAAAATCTAAATATTACGATGCAAAATTGTTATGTCACGTACACAGTTATATAGACAGCATAAAACAATGTAGTGAAATGTAAATCAGGTCCACTCCATAGACTGTGCAATTATTTAAAGGGGTCATATGATGCTTTTTTAAAGATCATTATTTTGTGTATTTGGTGTAACAGAATATGTTGACATGCTTTAATGTTCAAAAAACACATTTTTTTTTCAAATACTGTACATTATTGTAAGTTCTCTATGCCCCGCCTCTCTCAAACGCTTCGTTTTATACAAAGTCTCTCCTTCCGACAAGCGCAGTCTTCTCTGATTGGCCAGCTGACCCAGTGCATTGTGATTGGCCGAACACCACAAGCAAAAAAGGAAATGTAACGCCTTACCTGAATCGTGAGCTTCATCTTTCAAAATAAATGTAAAGACTAAATAAATAATGTCATTAGTTTTACCATCAATTCAAGCCCGAAAGGGCAACAGACACAGTGATGATGCATTCCAGGCCGTGGTTCAAGAACAGCTGACTCTACTGTGATTGACGCTGGCTCTCTCTCACAACACACACACACACACACACGATCTCAAAACCCGCATTTGAACAGTCAATGGCAAATACTTGAACTAATAACAAAACAGTAGCTTATTCAGAAGCGCCAGATTGTCATAGCAATCAGAATTATCTCCTCTCCTAGGTTCACGAAACGGTCGTGCATAAAATGCATTGCTGTTCTGTTGTAAGTAATTAAGATTCCTAAATACATCTACTTTCGGAAGGCCAAATAAAGTACTTTTGCTTTCACCTAGAAACACACAGTCTACCTGACATGGCTGCTTCAACACTACTGCGGTTACTGAAACCACGCCTTCTTTCTTCTTTCGTGCCATTGGCCCCCCGGCATAATGGCAAATATTTCCACATAGTGAGGTAGAAATGTTGGGGCGTGTTAGAACGAGCCGCTTTAAGTAGGCGTGGTTGACTCTTAAATTTTAAAAAGAATATCTCTTTGGATTTAAGACTAGTCTTTGCAACTTTACAGATCTTATCTATGCACAATCAGCTTGTAACCCCCCAAAGAGAAAGGAAAAATTGAAAATCACATCATATGACCTGTAATGTTATAAAAATAAATAAACCGAGATAATAAGATGTAACAAGATGAAAAGCTAAACGAAATGACTGAGAAATTAGAAATGTTGCTTTGGCAACTTACTCAAATAAGTTTAAGTTGTTGCACTAACTTGAAATAAATAAAAACTAAATTGAAATAAAAATACACGAAACCTAAATATCAATATATTTTTTTAAAGTATTAATAAAAATGACAAAAACACAAAGAGAAAATATAAAATAAAAGCAAAAAAACAAACAAACACTATAACAGTATAAATGATATTAAAATAACACTGTCAATTTTATAATAAACATTTGCTCATCATTTAAAATCTCAAAATATTTGACCACAGTTTCTTACCAGGAAGAACATTCTGGGCTGCATAACTTTCCTGGAGAGTTTCATCAGAGTGCCCTCCTTTAAGAAAACCTGTGTATGCAACAAGTGCATGTTAGATTAGCAACGCAGAGACCTCAGGCACTGCTCAGACACGATAAATCAGTGGTAATTAAGTTTCTTACCCTGCCAGGCTGGACGATTTCATAGTGACCGTTCAGACTGTATTGAACCTGCATCAGCTTCTGAAAGTTATCCTAGAAAAAATGAGATGCGTGTTATAAGTCAAAGTCATTCATATTTATGAGGTCTTAAAGGGATAGTTCACCCAAAAATGAAATTCGGTCATTAATTACTCACCCTCAAGTCGTTCCAAACCCGTAAGACCTCCGATCATCTTCGGAACACAAATTAAGATATTTTTTGATGAAATCCGAGAACTCTCTGACCCTGCATATAGACAGCAACACAACTGAAATGTTTCCACGTCCAGAGACGTAGCAAGGAGCTCTGTAAAATAATCCATATGACATCAGTGGCTCAACTTCATTTTCAAAGCTACGAGAATACTTTTTGTGCGCAAAAGAAAATAAAGACTTTATTCAACAATTCTTCTCCTCCGCATCACCCTGGTGCCATTTTTTTTTGAGTAATATCCGCTGACGTAAACAACATATTCTGTTCTGGGGTTGGGGTCAGCTGCGTCACTCGTATCGGTTTCCGACGTTTGTTGTGATTTGATCTGAAACGAAACGCGTACGGGTGACCAGCTGACACAGAACCGCATACGCTTTTTAACGTCCACTGATAGTTGTATTTTTCGTATCTTCGTATATTTGCTGATGAACCACTGATTCACATGATTATTTTACCAGATCTCCTTGCTACGTTTTCTGGCTTGGGAACATTTTCAGTTGTGTTGCTGTCATTGGGGTAACAGCTCTCAGAGTCCATCAAAATAGCTTAATTATTGTTCCAAAGATGACGAAGGTCTTACGTGTTTGAAACTACATGAGGTGAGTATTAATGACAGGGTTGTTCATTTTGGTGAACTAACCCTTAATGGTTGGGTTTTGGTTGGGGTTTTGTTTGTTTCCCTTGCTTCATTATGTCGTTTTCGTGGTTCGCCACTTCTTTCACCACGCTGAGAGCAGCTGGGTAAACCAAACAAACAGAAGTTCAATAAACATTTGAACTTTTTTTCGTACAAAAAAAAAAATTAAGTCAAAAGCTTCACAGATTTCTTAATGACAGATCAATTATTGTAAATTAGATTTTTTATAAAATATTACAAATGATGGTGAAATGAAAGTAGTGTCCAATCTTTTTTTCCTTATTGTGACAGACGTCTGAGTGAAACCGATGAATGCCAATGTCAATAAGAGCAATACTGCATTTAGAAAATAGCAAGATTGAATAAAAAAAACAAAAAAAAAAACTGTACAGACAGACATTTTGAAAGCATCTATGAAAATTAGGAATGCCTGACCAGCATTTATGATTTTGATGAATGAGGATAAAAAATGAGGCTGGTCTAAGGCAATGGCCCTAGCTGTAATTGCTGGTTAATGGGAATTTTACCAGGTCATTTCATTTTATTTATTTGTTACTGGCCTTGGTCATTTACTAAAAGTGGCACCTTAGCTGCATAATACGAGTCCCTGCTCTAGTGTGTATCATTTCTAGGGAAATGGTGTGCTCTTACTTTGTGTGTCTTTATAGTCAGATGAATCCTCAGGAAGGTTTTTCAAATAATCTGAAAGAGACATGAAAATTAATTGGAAGACTCAGAATTGGTTACAGAGATTGGTTGTATTCATTAAAGTACTTTAAGTTTAATCATAAGTTTGTCCAATGCAAGAAAACTTTTGAAAATTAAAATTCACTTTAATTTGACCAAACGGTCCCTCCTCTAGCCAAAACTCAAAAAGTCCACTAGCTAAAACAAATGATGTATCTGCTGTGTTTGGCTTCCTGTGATGGGCCTGATATGCTCTTGTTCTAATGTTGATTGCAGTGTGTACTCATCTGATGGTGTGTACCTGTGAGCAGGAGCTGGTACTGAGGTATCCGCTGCACCGGTTTCAGCAGGTAATGCTTCAAAGCACGGGAAAAAAAACAAAAACTAGACAGCGGGCTCCTACCTAAGAATAAAAAAAGTGAAATCTTAAGTGTGAAGCATTACCAAATGGAAAAAAATAGCAAAAAACACCGGTCTGGTTTCCATACGATTTGCACAAACCTTAATTTAGAAATGTCGATAAAAAAACTATTGCGAAATGACAGTGTTTCCATTAACCGATGTTATGAGACTTAAACGTAACCTTTTGCCTCTCGCGATAAGTGATGGCTACGGATTACGTAAAATCGCAGCCACCGCACTAGCCATTATTTTTCATCGAAGGATAGTGTAGTGTATCTTTGGCGAAGCAGCGTTGAAAGTTCTGAACTCATGTGTTCAGCGTTCTGAAGCATACCGCAGCGGCTGGTGAAAACACAAGCAGTGACTGGAATGGCTGCGTCGGAGTGTGCAGTGTAAATAAAGGTTAATTAGAGAGCCCCTTATACTTGAGAGCGGCCACGTATGAGGTGTTTTTTTGGAGGTTATAGTACATTAAAAATGATCATGTGACTTTCACATACACTATTTACCTGCAAATGCAAAAAAATATATAAAATTTCATTGCAGATTTGTGAAACGGTTTACTTTTTCAAATTGCCTGAAAAACCACCTCATGGGAGCATAAAAACCTTTTTTGCGATATATAGGATTGCGATATTGGGCGCATTTTTAATTTACAATAATGGTAATGGAAACGCAGTAAATGACTGTTTTCAAACAGGTTTCCCGGTTTTAAAAAGTACACATATCCCCTTTAACAAAAGACCACTCAGCATTGATTAATCAGTGTAATAGTATATTATGCACAGTATGTTATGTAGTATGTTATACAGCTTGTATGTTGTAATTTTAGATCATTTCAAAAGTAATTTTTTTTAATCAGAAATATCAGATACATCAGAAATATTTTTTGATCTACTAAATACAATGTGATTGGAGAAAGCTTCTTTTCTGTTTTCTTTCTATAATTATTATTATTAATGATAATAACTTTAATAGAAAGTAAATAATAGACAATTAAATAATTAAATACTAACAATAACCTGCGCTGCAAATGTATTAAGTATTAAAAAGACCTATACTTGAACTACAAGTAATATTTACTGACAACATTTACAGTTAAAATAAGCTACATGCAATAAGTTAAGCATTTTTCATTGTCCGTAGGTGTAGAATCATGCAATAACTACTAAAACAGTGTCCAGTGTTTCCCATACAGTGATTTATTTGTGGCGGCCCGCCACAACTCCTACCTCAAACGACCACAGTTAGCAAATGCTGTTTTTTGCGAGAAAAAAAAGAGAAGGAAAAAAAAAAAAAAAAAAAAAAAAAAAAGAAAAAAAAAAAAAAAAAGGGGGGAAAAAAAAAAAAAAAAAAAAAAAAAAAAAAAAAAAAAAAAAAAAAAAAAAAAAAAAAAAAAAAAAAAAAAAAGAAAAAAATAAAAAAAAAACAAAAAAAAAAAAAAAAAAAGAAGGAAAAAAAAAAAAAAAAAAAAAAAAAAAAAAAAAAAAAACATGTTCTCCAGCAAGCCACATTATGGTCAAACTCTCGTTTTAGGTAAGTACATCTTTCAGATACGACCTTTCTGAACAAAGATTGAAGCCAATCTCTGATGATCAGACCTGCAGTAGCCAGAAACAAAATTGAGAAATGAGAAATGTAGGAATTTTTATTATAATTTAGACTTCTTAAAAAGATTAATAAACACCATCCAACTTCTAAATACCCTCATTCTTTTGCATCCTTTTTTGAACTCTCTCTACTGCTATCCACAAAACATACATGCTACTCAAACACAAAAATGACATGAAATTAATTCGCAACACATTTAGCTTTCATATTGTTTATGTGTGTTACCAATGGGCCACTCTCTCCTCCAGCTCTTTCAGCAGGTCTTTATTGAGTTCGTAGAGTTGGGGCAGATAGTATAAGATCTGATTCAACACTTTCTCCTCGACCGGCGGCTTCCCGCTCGCACGAGTCGCTTTGGCAACTGCATCTCGGAAATCCTGACACAGAAATGGAGATGTTAGCTACTGCCAACAAAACAGAGACAGCTAGACAAGAGGAGTAACAGCAACAAACATCCGTGAATTCAAACTATGACTTCATTTATGAGCATTTAAACTTAAATAAAACCACAAACAGTGCCAATAAGAGTCCATTTGAAGTTTTCGCAATAAATCTTTCAAGGTACAATTAACAGCGCTCGACTAAACATTTCCAAACACAATCAGGGTAAAAACAAACAAACTGAAGAGCATAAATTGACAGCCCAGTCCATCTACAGCTTTAACAGGAAGTAGAGATAACATTTTCTCTCACAAACACACATGTCTTTAGGACAGCTGTTCAGGGTCATGGCCAAACAAGTGGGTTAAAGGGAGGGTGGGTGTAATTTCTTTCCGAAACTCTCTCTGTCCGTTGATCTCTTATTCCTCGACCACAGTCTCTCTGGACAAGCTCTTCCTCTCGTCTTTCCTCTGTTGTCTCTTTCCTGCCTATTTTCACTTTATTTCTGACTTTCTAATTCTTTACGTCTCTCTGAATAGGGATGGGTCAGGATGCATCACTACTTGTCTAACTAGTTGGCTAGTGAAGTCGACTGGAATGTATCTAGATTTGTATTTTTCTTAGAAATGGTGCTTTAAATTAGATAAATAAAGAGAGGCAATGTCTTGGCATTGTTGTTATTGTTAACTAAAAATAAAACTAATGTTGGCACTGACCGCCTTGTGGGCAGTGGGTCAACATACAGCGATGTTGCGCTATGGACGTCCCGAGTTCGAATCCCGGCTCGAGTCAAGACCTTTGCCGATCCCGCCCCCCCCTCTCTCTCTCTCTCCCACTTCGCTTCCTGTCAAATCTAAAAAAACTGTCCTATAATCATAGTCAAAAATGTTAAGAAAATAGAAAAAATAAAATAAAACTAATACAAATAGTTTGATATTTTTAATCAAACGCTGAAATACAATATAAATATTAGATGAAAAACTTTGAAATTTTGAAATGTTTTGCCTAAATAATAGTTAAATACAAAATTTGCTCATCAAAGTTGTCAAAGTTAACCAGAAATGAAAAACATACATGTTATAAAACTTACACGTAACAAAGTTACTAAAACGAAAACTTAAAATATACAAATAAAAGTTAATTCAATACTATAATAAATACTATAATAACACTGCTGCTTGGAGAGGGTTTAGCGTGTTGACAACATCTGTGCGTTCGGTACGCTAATAAAACAATAAGCCCCAAGAAGCCGTGGTTTACAGTGAATTTATAACGGTTAAGGGGCGTTGTTAGGCACGACGCGAAGCACTACAAACAAAATTCTTGATTCAAATCTGGATCCAGTGAAAATAGTGATGACTTACGATGTGAAGTAACTTCAGAACGTCCACAAACCTACAGACACAAACACACAACCAAAATATAAACTCAATAAAATAATTCCCCCTAAATATTTTCCAATAGGAATATGCATTTAATGAAATACGTTTTTTTTTTTTTTTGTACATAACACGTTCTCTGATCTCATGAGCTCCATTGCTATGGTGGACCACCTTTGTGCCTCTTTGCCCTCCTACCTCCTACAACAACATTTCAAATGCTTTTATAATATTAGACAGTTTAGAATCTATTATATAATTTTAAGTTCCGTTAACTTACACAGTTGCTACAACCAACCATATTACCAACAGCATACAGCCTCATATGCAAAACAATGCATACTCCATGGCTCTTGATTGTGGGTGTGTGGGTGTTGTTTATGGGCTGGTGATAGGCTCAAGTCTTTATTTGGATCGCGGCTGGTCTAAATACAAGACAAATTTTGACTGAAAGCCCCCTGTTTCCTCAGATCGGTGTGTCTGGGTCTCCCCTCTGGATTATTCTCGCGCCAGAAGTCCTGCTGCACACCTTCCCAAATCTGATTATCCACAAGGTGTATTGGAGTCCAACTTCTTCTAAATTTTCTCTTAAATACAGATTAATAACAACATTCCCTCGATGCTTCAAAGGGATGTTCACCAAACAGGTGTTTACTCACCTTCAGTCATACCAACCTAAAGACTTTTGTTCATCTTCAAAAAACAAATGAAGACATTTTTAATGAATCCTGAGCGATTTCTATCCCTCCTTTAAAAGACCATTCTACCAAAACTTTCACGCTTCAAAAAGTTCATAAAAAATTGAAAAAGTAATCCACACGAATAGAGCGGTTTAATCCAAATCACTTTATATGATAGGCTTTTATTCACTTAAAAACATTGATCAATGCACATACATCCACTCATGAAATATGGTAAATGGAAGCTCAACCGTACTTGCTTGATGAAGGAGAACAAACCTCATTGGCTTCTTTCTTCTGCTGACCTCAAACATACTTGTGTGACACAACGAGAATGAACCTCAGGGGTTCTCATGAAGCTTACACATTTACGTTTATTCATTTAGCAGATGCTTTTATCCACAGCGACTTACAAATGAGGACAATAAATCAGTCAAAACAAAAAGAGCAGTGATGTGCAAGTTACTTCCAAACTGTAATACATTATAGATTACTTGTTACTGTTATTTAAAAGTAATTTCTTACCTTACAATATTACTGTCTCAGAATTGTAATGCGTTACATGACTCCTGTATTACTTTTGATTTACTTTCACCAAAATAACTACAGATAGAACTTAATGACCACTTTATTTTAGGGTCTCGTAAGGGGTCATATGCGATTTCAAGTTTTCCTTTCTCTTTGGAGTGTTTCAAGCTGATTGTGCATAGATAAGATCCCTGACGTTGCAAAGACTAAAGTTCTCAAACCAAAGAGATATTCTTTATCAAAGTTAAGACTCTGCCACGCCCCCCCAAAAAAACGGCTCGTTCTAACACGCCCCAAAATATCTACATCACTATGTGGGAAGATATGCATAACGCCACCCAAATGTTCATGCCGAGAAGAAGGCGTGGTTTTCCGTAACGCGCAGTTTAGTGTTTAAGTCAGCAGTCCAGGGAGCGCTTGTGTTTTCCTAGTCGAAGCAAAGCACTGTTATTTGGCCTTGCCGAAATTAATGCATTAGGAATCTTAATTACTTACAACGAACAGCAATGCATGTTATGGATAAATCCAGCTACTGTTTTATTATTAGTTTAAGTATCTGCTATTGACTGTTCAAATGCAGAGTTTTTTGCGCATCGTGTGTGTGCGCGCGAGTATGGTAAGGGACTTACATTTCGACGGTGCCTTGCGGCGTTTCGGCCAATCACAATGCACTGGGTCAGCTGGCCAGTCAGAGCAGACTTCGCTTGTCGGAAGGAGGGACTTTGTATAAAACAAAGCGTTTGAGAGAGGCGGGGCATAGAGGACCTACAATAATGTACAGTATTTGAAAAATAATGTGTTTTTTTAACATTAAAGCATGTCGACATATCTGTTACACCAAATAATGGAAAAAAAAAAAAAAATCTTTAAAAAGGCATCATATACCCTTAACTAGTTGCTTCTTAGATGCAATTCACTAGAATATTAGCCATTTTAGTAGTAGTACTTAAGCCCTATTCATGCCTTATTCTACATGAACCTATCAAATCCTACCCAATACCTAAACTTCCAATACCTTACGAAGCTAGTAATAAGCGCAATTCGGATTTACTGTGAAATTCATAGTTAATAGTGAATATGTGTTCCCTATTCTAAAGTGTTACCATACTTATTCTAAAATGACAAAATGTACTGCAGAGCATTCTACATTCAGTAGAGGGCGATATGGTGTAGCATAATGACTGTGGGCTATCCAGGCTACTAACAATATAGCTTATAATTGGCAAAATGAAGACTCAAGACGATGCAAGAAAGGATGACAGCCAGAATTGCAAACTATCCAAGTCTGTTAAAAGTATGGTAGGGGTAAAGTGATTATCTGGCAATATCTGTGAATAGATTGGGTCTATTCATATTAGACACAACAGGACTATATGTAAGCTCTAATGTCATGACAAGATGCGCATACGTCCATCTCGCGCATGTACAGTCTTCTGCCATCTTCACCCATTAGCCGCTTTTCCACTGGCCAGTGCGAGCCGGGGCTTACAGC
The DNA here is from genome assembly GCA_018155175.1 of Sinocyclocheilus anophthalmus. Taxonomy (NCBI): domain Eukaryota; kingdom Metazoa; phylum Chordata; class Actinopteri; order Cypriniformes; family Cyprinidae; genus Sinocyclocheilus; species Sinocyclocheilus anophthalmus. The sequence continues at coordinate 137,224 of JADLZN010001567.1, read as the reverse complement.
GAGCCGGGCGGGGCTAATAGCCTCAGACCTCGACCACAGAGGCCGAAATCATGCCTCATTTCCACTGTCGGGCCAGTAGCCTCGCGGCACTCCTGTAAAACCCGCCCTAAACATGCCTTGACTGGACTACGTCACACAATACAAAGTAACAATAGCGAGAGGGAGATGAATGAAATAAACAAATATATCAGAAGCTGTCGTTGTCTTTATTTATAAACTTGGACACCACATGTGGCTATTGACTGACCACAAACAGGAAATAGAACTTACTTGCAGCATTTTTGATTCATTAATATCTCGCGGTCTTGCGTTTTTTCTTTTTCTTTGAACAATTACATTTTGGGCTAAAAGTGTGTTGTATCGCATGCGTTACTGAACATGTACCGAGTAAAATATTACTGAAAATTGATTAGTAATGCCTTACACTACTGTGTTACAGCAAAAAGTAATCCGTTACTGTAATCATTACTTTTGTAATGCTTATAACTCCTAACACTGTGCAAAAGAGCAACAATATAGTGCAAATGACAAGTCTCGGTTAGCCTAAAGCAGTATTAAAAGATTAGAAAGTGCTAGAGTTAGAGGGTCAAATAAAGATGGAACAGATGTGTTTTCAGTCGTTCCTTGAAGATGGCTAAGGACTAAACCGCTCGATTGAGTTGGGCAGGTCATTCCACTAGGAGGGAAAAGTTAATGTAAAAGTCAGTGAAAGTGATTTTGTGCCTCTTTGAGATGGCACAATAATACGCCGTTCACTTGCAGAACGCAAGCTTCTAGAGGCAAATAAGTCTGAAGTAATGAATTCTGTAGGCAAACATTAATGCCTTGAATTTTATGCGAGCAGCTACTGGTAGCCAGTGCAAATTGATGAACAGAGGTGTGACATGCGTTCTTTTCGGCTCATTAAAGATGAATCTTGCAGCGGCATTTTGGATTAATTGTAGATGTTTGATAGAAGTGGCTGGAAGACCTGCCAAGAGAGTATTGCAATAGTTCAGCCTGGATAGAACAAGAGCTTGAATAAGGAGTTGTGTTGCATGTTCTGAAAGAAAGGGCCTGATCTTCATAATGTTGTATAAAGCCAATCTGCAGGACCGGGCAGTTTTAGCAATGTGGTTTGAGAAATTCAGCTTATCATCAATCACAACTCCAAGGTTTCTAGCTGTTTTTGAAGGAGTTATTGTTGATGAGCCTAACTGGCTGGTGAAATTTTGATAAAGTGATGGGTTTGTTGAAACCACAAGCAGTTCTGTCTTGGCAAGGTTGAGTTTAAGGTGATGGTTCTTCATCCAGCAAGAAATGTCTTTTAGATAAGCTGAGATGCGAGCAGCTATTGTCTGATCATCAGGATGGAATGAGAGGTAGTGTTGAGTGTCTTCAGCATAGCAGTGATATGAAAAGCCCTGTTTCTGAATGACAGAACCTAGTGATGGCATGTAGACAGAGAAGAGAAGTGGCCATAGAAGTGAGCCCTGAGGCACCCCAGTAGCTAGATGTTGCGACTTGGACACCTCACCTCTCCAAGATACCTTGAAGGACCTATCTGAGAGGTAAGACTCAAACCACTGGCGTGCAGTTCCTGAGATGCCATTTTCCAATAGGGTTGACAGGAGGATCTGGTGGTTAAACATGTCAAAAGCAGCGGACAGATCCCGCAAGATAAGTATTGAAGATTTGGAAGCCGCTCTTGCCAGTCTTAGGGCTTCAACAACTGAAAGCAAGGCAGTCTCGGTCGAATGTCCACTTCTGAAGCCAGATTGGTTGCTGTCCAGGAGGTTGTTCTGTGTGAGAAAGGCAGAGACTTGGTTGAACAACTCGTTCAAGTGTTTTTGCAATGAAAGGTAGAAGGGAAACCAGTCTGTAGTTCTCTAAATGAGGTGGGTTAAGAGTGGGTTTCTTAAGAAGTGGGGTTATATGAGCCTGTTTAAATGCTGAGGGAAAAACACCAGTGTGATGGGATGTGTTATTTGATGTGAGTGAGTGCAGGTACAACTGCTGGAGAAATTGCTTGAAGGAGATGAGATGGAATAGGTTCAAGTGGACAAGTAGTAGGATGATTGAAAAGCATGAGTTTAGAGACTTCTGCCTCATTGAGTGGAGAGAAGGATGAAAACGAGTGTATGTTTGCTGGTAAGATGTGTTTGACAGTTTGTGGTGTGGCAAATTGTGCACTGAGGTTTGTAATTTTATTAATGAAGAATGTGGCAAAGTCGTCAGCTGTTAGTGTTGATGAAGGAGGGGGAGGAGGAGGACAAAGGAGGGAGGAAAATGTTTTAAAGAGCATGCGAGAGTTAGGCGAATTGTTAATTTTGTTGTGATAGTATGTCCTTTTAGCAGTGGAGACATTATCAGAGAATGAAGAGAGGAGTGTTCGATATACATTAAGGTCAGTAGGATTTTGTGATTTGCGCCATACTCTTTCTGCAGCTCTGAGCTTAGAACGATGCTCACGGAGAACATAGCCAAGGGGCAGAAGAGGTCTTACGAGCTGGCCTGGAAAACAAGGAGCAGACAGTGTCTAAACAAGATGTAAGAGTGGAGCAGAAAGTATCAGTAGCACTGTTAACATCAAGAGATGAAAACTGTTTAGGGGGAGGAGCACAGATGAACAATAGCATATAGCCGTGAGGGTGGAGAGAGCGAGTTTACGTCGAGAAAGTGACCATGTGGAGGGGTATGTTGTTGTATCAGGAACCATGTTGATGTTAAGGTGAGGAGGAAGGTGCTACGAGGTGTGGCATGGAGTATCCAGCTACATGTCATTGGCGCGTGTTGTGTGTAATAAGGTCCTAGTTGTTTGCTTATTGGAGCGAGCCAAGTTTAACCTCGCTTGAGATCAAAAGAGGCAAGCAGAGTGTGGAAGTCTGCAGCCTGCGGTATATTAAAAACGCAGTACACGTATCACAAGGTTTTTTTATGATATTATTATAAAAATAAAACAGATATAAAGAAGCAGAATGAGCAAGCTAGTGTTAAGTCCTTTTTTTTTGTCTTTTGTTATTGTATATTATAAAAATAAAACAAATAGATAGATACAAAACGATTATTAGAACTAGTGTTTTTTTTTAAGGAATATAATTAGAATAGAGAGTACAAGAGGTTAGAAGGTCCAAATAAGATGGAAGAGAATGTGTTTTTAGACCAATTCTGGAAGATGGCTACTGACTCAAACTGTCCACATCTGTCCATGAAACTTCCGTCTGCTTGCCACCAAGGTCCCCTCCCATTATATTGACTCTTCACACCACACAGACGTTACACATCCCCCTTGACTACATTTCCCATGCTCCATGCACTAATCACAAACTCCCTGACACCAATCACCACAGCTTCTACCAACACACACTACATAAATCAGTCTCACCCACCATTCCGAGAGTATTGTTTACGTATATCACGGTTAGCTGATAGCTACCTTACGGAGCCTGCTTTAGTTTTCTTAGCCTTATCTGAGTCTTGCCTTGTCCGTTTTCTCATGTTCTGATCATTGCCTGTGTATTTCGGATTACCCCTCTCGTCTTGCCCTGTTCAGATACCGTTTATCCCTGCCTGGACCTTTGCCTTGTACCTGTATTTATCCCTCTAGTCTCGCCCCTGTTGTATTATGTTCGCCGTCGACTGACCCTCGCTTGTCTTGACTGCTCTTGCCTTGTCTTCTACATATCAGTTTGCCATTGTCTGACCCATGCCTGTTTTATGACCACGCCTCTGTCTTCCATTAAAGCTTTGCAAATGGATCCGCACGTCTCACGTCTCTTTCGTCCCATAACACAAACAAAACATGTTTACACTGGAGCTTTCATTTACCTTAATTATACTTTCCAAATACCTTAATGTGAATAATAGCCTACATTAAATCTTTTCGTCATAAAATTACGGCAAATTACTCAATTTTTTAAACTTCCATTTTTAGTGAACATGACTTACAATGGAGGGATAGAAATTTCTCAGGTTTCATTAAAATATCGTCATTTGTGTTTCAAAGATGAACTAAAGTCTTTAGTTCCGAGTTTGGAATTTTCACTTTTGGACTAACAGTTTCTTGAAATTCAATGAATAATTTCGAGTGAAAACAAATATTCAGAATTAAGATAATGTAAGATTGGACTTAATTTTAGTGATTTAATAGATATTTGTTGGTGGTTGACAGGTGTTTCCACGCCCACATGGCCTGTTAAATCAGCAGCTGTATTGAAGATGGAAGTTGAAAAAGGATTGTTAAGCTTTATCGACAGTGTCATGCCACTCTATATTTGGTTGTATTTTTTTTTACTTTGCAACTGTTAAACCATGCTAAAATTAAACTAACTCAAAAATTGGTTATTCAACAAAGTTCGTCAACTTTGCTGAGGCCAGTATGCAATTTTGTCCCAATAATCTGATGCATAATATTCAAGTCCTATGGCTATACTTTCAAAACACTGTATGTATTTCAGTGTTTATCCCAGTGCAATGTCCTGCCTCATAAACTTCCATTGTAGGTGGATTAGTGTAAACTATTTTTTGTCTGTGTTTACTGTTTACTCTAGCTAAGAGATGAGTTGAAATGATTTCCTGTGGTAATAGAAGAAACAATCACAGATGTTGTCAGAGCTTAACTTGTGCTGAACCTGGCATACCAAAAATGACCATCCATTTTGCTGTGATGTAGTTATGTCTGTCTGCGTAAAGGTGTAGTACCTCTTTGTCTTTTGAACGGCTCATGTCTTCTTTGCTGGAGTCAGAACTGTTGCCATCTTCCTCAGAGCTCAATCCATCCTCTGACAGATCACCACTCACAGAACATCTGTCATCAAACAGAAAGTACACACGTTCAGTCCAAAGTGCAAGCAATCAAACAGGTTTTTTACTGATAGACGGTAACTGGCTCACAAATATGTGCAAAAATAATAATACATTAAAATGATACAAAAAAATAGTTAAATATTCTACATTTTAAACTTTACCCTATTTATTTATTTGTTTACATTGTATGGAAAAGAGCAGCATGAACAATCTTCTAAATTTCTGCTTTTTTGCTCCTCATAACAAATGATGTCATACATGTTTGGAGTGACATTTGGGGTGAGAAAAGCAAGTTTCATTTTTGGGTGAACGGTTCCTTTAGCATCCAGCACCAGATAGCACAAGCAAACTCTCACGCACACTCATGCATTCACACACTTTCTGCCCTCTTTCTGGTTCCCCTCGCTCTCATTCTTTCTCCTGCAGCAGGACAGAGCTGCTCTTGTTTACAGCTTATATAAACTCACTCTGCAAAGAGCACACACACACACACATCCATACACAAGCTCTCAAGTGCACAACCTCTCTCACACACAGAGATACACAGGCAGGAGTTTGGAGTTTCTGTCGTGCCTGGGCAATTAGTGTCAATGTTATTTAAAATATGAGCTATCTATCTATTAAGGGCACTCAAATTCAGAAGCTGGAATGTGTCGGATTGAAAACAAAATTCATTCATTGAAAAGAAAAAGGGAAACAAGTGGTGCAAGTAGTGATTTGCTGTTGTCACACCAATTGCACCATCAAGTTCTGTGCTCGTAATGCATTTTGATTTGATGATCATCATAGGATAAGCCATACTGCAGGACTGTGCCTCAAAACTTGTGACACTGGCAGAATTTGGTCAATGGTCATTAATCGGCTGTCGGCGAACGTGTCAAACTACCATTCAAAGACTACAGATTTTGGTCTAGGATCAGAGGAATCTTTAAAGATTTGCTAAATTTGTAGAGTGTGCAAAGTCATACACTGGGGACACTGCATAGACTTCTATTGTTTTTATATACAGTACTGAGCAAAAGTCTTGGGCCATTAGTATTTAAAAAAAGATCTGAGCGGCTCATTTTTTCACAAGCTTGCAGAGAAATGCTTATCAAAAAACATTATTGGGTTGTTCTTTTTCACGTTTTCTGGGTTGGTAGATGCACCACGGACCCGATTATAGCTCGTAAACACGAAAAAAAGTGAGATTTAAAGTCACCTTTAAACGCAAAGGGTGGTCATACCTAATGTTGATTTGATTTAGTTAATAGAAGTTAATTGATAAATAACATCTATGTATGACATTATTTTTGAAAGTATCCTCACTTTACAGCATTTTTACACAAGTGCCTAAAACTTTTCACGAAAATTTAGCTTCTTGAAGCGTCTTGGAGATGTTGCCAAAGTTCTTCTAGGTTTAGTCTGCCTCAGTTCTTTTTGTTTCTTCATGTAATCCCAGACAGACTGGATGACGGTGAGAACAGATCTCTGTGTGGAGCACTGGCTGTTGTCAAACTCCTTGTGTATACAAGAATCTCACTGGATTATTACAATTAATGGCAAAAGGAATGTTTGGAAATGTAAACTGATATTTCCTACTGACACACTACAGCAAAAAATAGAAATAACTGACTTAAAACCATTATTTTTTTTTTTGGTGAAAATACTAATGCGTTTTAACCGTACTGTATAGCTAGTTATAAGGGGAAGTCGTGGCCTAATGGTTAGAGAGTTGGACTCGTAACCCAAAGGTTGCGGGTTTGAGTCTCGTACCAGCAGGGATTGTAGGTGGGGGGAGTGAATGTATAGTGCTCTCTTCCACCTTCAATACCACGACTGAGGTGCCCTTTAGCAAGGCACCGAACCCCCAACTGCTTCCCAGGCGTTGCAGCAAAAATGGCTGCCCACTGCTTCCTGGTGTGTGTTCACGGTGGTGTGTGCACTTAGGATGGTGGTTATTCCAAGTTTGGGTTCCATACTTGGCCACTCTCACTCATTCACTAATTCATCACAAAACTCCGAACCCAGCACATTTCTTAATGTTTTTAACAAAAAAAATCCCTCCGAGGTTTTTGGAGGTTTTGTCAGGTTTAGCTCACTTCTGGGTACATATTTGTCCCCAAAATATGGTTAAGTAGGTACATAGATGCACATGTTTCACTCCAAGTGCTTCAGCATGACTCCCATTAACTAATAGAGTCCAGTGGCCAAATCAACTTAAGTCCCACAGTTAAAGAGAAAGTGGTTATGTTTTCAGAATGCTACACTAGCATGCTTCCTACTGCAAACTGGACATCTGAAACAGTATGCAAAAATAAATCTCAGAGTAAGTTAAAATCTAAACATAAGATTTTGAAGATTTTGCAGTCAATCACAAATAAGGAGTCCATGGAAAGAAAGAAACCTAGATTGCATTGTTGCATGGTGGAAAAACAGTATGTAAAGTAGGTCTATGATTGTTTTCAGTGTTACAAGCTCTTTGGTGCATAAAGAAGATCTGTAAATTTTTGCAAAGACTAAAGTCTCAAATCCAAGAGATATTCTTTATAAAAAGTTAATATCCCCCCACCTATCTAAAATGGCTCATTCTAACACACCCCACATGTCTACATCACTGTGTGGAAGATTTGCATAACACCGCCCATGTTCCACGGCCAGAGCGCATAACTTTTATTCCTCGCTGGTTTATATGTTGCCCGTTGCCGCTGCCAGGTCGTGAAGGCGCCTGTGTGTTTCGGTTGTGAAAGCGAAACTACTTGTTTGGTCTTCAAAAGAGAATGATATCCGCTTCGTCATGCCTGGAGCTGATCCGTGCTGGTCGCTGATGGAATACATCAACTTAGTGCTGTGGATCGCGGGATCGGCTTTCAAGATCCACCTCATAAAAAGACGTATAAGTCATTATAATCCCTAATTATTTGCCCACTGATGCAACCAATGCCTTGTTTATAATGGGTTTTTATGTTTTTGGTCTCGTCGCTCCGGCCGGACAAGGCATCACAGTATGGTAGGGGGCGTAACATTTCCGTCACACGTTTGAGGTATTCGGTTAATCACAACGCACTGGATGGCTGGCCAATAAGAGCACACCTCGCTTTTTTCAGACCGATGAGCTTTGTAAAAATCTACGCTTTTCAGAAAGGCGGGGCATATAGGAGTAACAATAATGTACAGTATGTGGGAAATTATTTGTTTTTTGAACCTTAAACCGCACATTTCTTTACACCAAATATACAAAATAATGTTTTTTTTTTTAGCAACATCATATGACCCCTTTAAACGCAGTGTATTGTACATTGTGTTACTGAGAGATCAAAGATGATAATGTATTATTACTGGGATCAAGGGCTGCAGCCCACATGACTGTAAAATATTTGTTGGTAACAACTTGCTGACAACTCTAAACACACGACCACAAACTTGATTCAACGTCCTGTGCATCTGGAACCCAACTGCGAATTCAGAAAAATGCTGTAAGATTTCACCATCACTGAGACCCCATCACTGACAAGCCGATGTGTGATGGAGGTCAAGAATGTGCTTACAAAGTCCAGAGTCATCACAGAAATGTTTGGAATTAATGTATGATCTTTCAATTCTTTTTGATCTACAGGCTTGAAATTGGTTTTGTAGACAAATGAACCATGCTTACGCATGACTTTCTCTACAAAACTAAAACAAAACGCTTACTGCTGAGAAAAATTAGCCGTGGGCGCTGATGTTTTCTAATGATGTCAGTAATACAGTCAGCAGTTGGGATATTTTGCAATCAGAATGAGATGATTCATGGTTTACTGATATGACATGATTTTTGCTACTGTGTTGGAAATGTTGTAATGACAAAGCATGACTGTGAGCCAGAAGATCTCAGTTGAAAATTCTGAGAATGAGAGTGTGTGAGAGAAAGAGTGTGGGAGAAACAGAGAGAGGGAAAGGTTATTTTCCAGTGGCTCAGCTCTCTTCTCTACAGACATTTCCTGCTCTGGCCACTGAAAATAACCCACAGGAAAGTGGCCCAGCCTGGACTAAAAGAGTGGACTGTAACCCTCGCACACAATTTCATGATCACACAGACCAAACCAATATGGCGCACATTAAAATATATAGCAAAATATATTCAAATGTTATCCGGATTCTATAGTTTTGGGGTTACTCTGATTCTTAAAGCCATTCACACCATAAACAACCACTTTTAACAATAACTTTAAAGTTTTAATTAATTACTGTCATAATTCCATGAGAATAGGGAAGTCCCCACCACAACTAGGAACAATATTGTTGGAATCACTTGCAGTAATCACGCTTTTCCAGCTGATGAATGATAAAAACATTCACAGCCAATCAGAATCCACCTGGTTTTAAAGAGGCTACATAAGGAGCTTAAAATATCATCTTGTTGTGATGTTGTGTGCCAGAATTAGAATTAGAAATTTGATTGCATATCTGCTGCCACTGCCCCCCCATACCAAAACCCGATGACGACTGTGTAACAATATTCAACGAGCATACTGGACATAAACGCTCGTCCAATGCTCGCAAAAGTTTCAGCGTACACTTCTTATAAGAAAGTTTAAAAAAGTATGTCCTTTTGTTTTTTGGGCGCGTCTACAATTCGGCCATAGCTGTCTATGTTACTCCCCCCCGCCCTCTGTGCATCTGTCGTGGCCTAATGGTTAGAGAGTCGGACTCGTAAACCAAAGGTTGCTAGTTCGAGTCTCATGTCCGGCAGGAAATGTGTATGTGGAGTAGTAAATTCCAGCGCTCTCTTCCACTCAATACCACGACTGTGTTGCCCTGGACAAGGCCACGAACCCGTGTGTGATTCACCGTGTGTGTTGTGTTTCAATGCTGTGTGTGTGCACTTTAGAGGGGTTAATGCAGATCACTAATTCGGAGTCATGGTACCAACACTGTCACTTCATTGTTGTGATTAATTGTGGCTGGAATATATATGCATCTTCATCATGACTAGATAGACACGGTGAGTTTGTCTTTACTATACACGTTAGATGTGATCCACCTCATAGTAACAATCCTCATCGTCCATCCTTTGAGTGACCGTTACAGGTCGTCTGATCTTGTCTGGGGGTTTGGCAAAAGGAGAGTGGGACTGTGGGGGCGGTGATTGAGTGGGTGCTCGGGGTGACTGTGTAGTTCTGACGTCAACTTTTAACGTAAGACACAACGGTTCGTGAAAAATCACAGCTAATTTATGCAGGCTGTGTGCATTTTACTTTGACTGACTGTTTTGAAATTATATGGTAGTTAAATAGCCCCTAGACCCCAGTTATCATGAAAAAAGCCAAGCAATTTCAGTTTTGACAATATGGGACCTTTAAAGCAGCAGATGACTAAACTGCAACACACGCTGATAAAAAAAACGCTTATCCATCGGTGTGGACGTTAATATACTTATCGTTGTTATCATTATACCAGGTTAATGTTGCGCAGGCATTCAATCAGGAAAGATGTGACTATATATTGTAATTTACAGACATGACTCAGACCTGTCTGTGTGAAAAAGGTTTTGGGTATTCTACGGACTCCCTGATTAGAAAATATAGCTTGTTGATCTATAAAGTCTTAGCCGAGGTGGCCTTTTTGCAGTACAGTAGTGTAGTTATGGCATCTACTGGCAGAGGCTAACTAAACCATGCAACCATCCAAACAGTGATCCCTTGGTCATAACCACCTAAATATGTTGATTGTTATATCTAATAATTATTATATAGTTTATAGGCAAGTTATAAGTGCACATCAGTGAAAACAACAATAGCACTCATTATGTCTATTATTAAGGAGATTTGATATTTTCTCTTTTTTGGAGCCATTTCGCGGGAGATTATGTAACGAGTCACTGAGTTTTCTTGCGCTTTTTTCTCAGTCATTTATGTCACTAAAAGTACCTTATAATCATGCAACTGGCTGTATTATGGCATGAGGTCGTATTAAAGAGGGAATTCCAAATCAACGCGTTTCCAAGTTTTCGGGGGGGGGGAGGCATAATTCATATTTATTGTGCTCCAAACTGAACCAGCACTGTGTATGTGGCGACATAATGTCTTCTTCAATGAAATTTGATCCTGGTCATAAAACAAAACCCATCTTAAGTCCACTGGTATATTTTGTAGCAATAGCCAAAAATACATTGTATGTGTCAAAATTATTGATTTTTCTTGTTATGCTAAAAATCATTAGGATATTAGTAAAGATCATGTTCCATGAAGAGTTTTTTAAACTTCCTAACGTAAATATATCAAAACTTAATTTTTTTGATTATATGCTATCCATTGCTCATACTGTATTTGTACAACTTTAAATGCGATTTTCTCAATATTTAGATTTTTTGCACTCTCAGATTCCAGATATTCAAATAGTTGTATCTCGGCCATATATTGTCCTATCCTGACAAACCATACATCAATGAAAAGCTTATTTATTTATATTATTATAAACTCAATTTACCCTTATGACTGGTTTTGTGGTCCATGGTCACAAATATGTGCAAAAAAGGCCCTGATCGTGGTATGGAATGCGAGGAAACGACGATTTGTGATGAGCCGCTTCATAGGTTGTGGGCGCTTTTTCCGGGCTCAAATTTGTTATTTGAATGTGAGATGCGTGAAATTAGAGTGACCTTGTTGTTTGTTTGGTGTACAGGGCCTTTACAGTTGCCCAAAATAATTTTTGGTGTTTTTTTTTGTTTTTTCTCAGTATTCTCAATGAACATACTTAATGCCCAATTTTTTCCTAAATTGCTCAAAGGGTATGTGTTATATATTTTTAATTTCGGAATCGTGCTTGAACTGGCACAAAGCTGTTACCATATCTGTAACCTCAATCAATCACAGTACATCCCTCAAATCAAGACCTGTTAAACAAGACAACTGTAGCTCAGGATGGTGACGTGAATAATGACATATGCACAAACTGACCTGTTCACCTCACATGGTTCCTGAACTTCATACACGCCTGTGTCCACATCCTGGTTTGAATAAACCCAGGGCAGGTTCATGTACTCCGGAATCTCCTCGTATAATGGGACGTTCTCGTATTCCACTCCGCAATCAGCCTCACTGTCAGCTTGAGCTTCTTCACCATCGCAAGGTGGTGCGACCTGATTAGTGGGCGTGGCTTTATGCTCCTCGTATTCAGCATCAGTACGAGTGCAATCCAGGGACTGTCCACTCCGAAGCAACTTCGGAAGCAACCGTGCACACACACGCAGCTCTAGAAGTTTCCGCAAGCTACGGCGTGTTTGATCGGAGCGCACCAACTGCTCGGAAGATACGGATCCGGTGTCCACTCTCTGAAGATCTGCAGAAGAAAACGACTTCGCCCTCTGTTTGACGAAAAGAGGTCCCATACCTCCAGCCTGTGGTTGGCTGTTACTGCGAGTCGGCTGGTTCCTACTGAAGAGAGAGATGTTAGGAAGAGCGACTCGCCATGAAGGTTTCTCCTGAGGAGGTGCTGGAAGTTCTCTGAATATGGGAGGACTGGAGTTAGGAAGGGGAGGAGGAGTGTGCGTTAGTGGAGGCGTGCTTTGCTTCCGCAACACAACAGATGCGGGAAGACTGTTTCGTTGGGGCTTTTTAGGCATGACTTTCGGTGACTTTTCCTCCCCGTCCAGAGACGGCTTGGTTATAGCTGCCACTTGTGAGCCACAGCTAAGCTTAATCTGTTTAGGAAGACTCCGAGTTATTGGGTATCGAGCAAAATCTCCATATGTGCCATCATCTTCATCATCGCTTTGCACCTCCTCATCTTTACACTCAACCTCCTGAAGATCTGATTGGCAATGCAAAACCAAGTTGTCCACTAATGTTGAGGCCTTGCATGAGGAATCAACCATTTGTGGGAGGGATTTCTGTCGAGGTGGCGGAGCTGGAGGTTGCGACCCCTCCTCCGCAGCTGTGTTCATGGAAGCTAAAGTTACACCATTTTTCGGAACTGAATAATGGGTGGAGTCTAGATCAGGAGGCACGTCTTCAGTATGTGCACTGTGAAAAGAGTCTACATTGTGCAAAGAATCAGTGTTGGTTGAGGAGTCAGTGTCTGTGTTTTCCGTGTTATCTTTAGGGGAACATAAATTTAGAGGTGTGTCCGTGTAGGTGTGACGGCTTTTTGAAGTGTTTTGGGGATTTTCTAGTAATGTGTCTGTCTGAACGTGTTCAGGAGTCTCTGTAGGTGTATCTGCTTGAGTGTCCAAAGGTGCAGTTTCCACGACATTCTGCCTAAGAAGTGCCCTCCGAGGGCGTCGAGGATGGGGTACGGGGAGTGGCTTGCTGGGTGGTGCAGGAACACCATCATTGTCACTGGTGCAAGACCTAAAAATGGAGTTCCCGGTGTGTTTCTGCTCTGCAGACCATTCCTGCAGACTTTCCGTAGGACTGTGTCTTGGGATGTGCACAGAAGTTTGTTTTTGTGTACCTGCCTGGTCTTTTTCTAGTGTGGCAGAGTTTGGTTCTTCCTGTGCCTCTGTGGAAGTGTGGGATGAGTCCGTGGGAGCATGCATTTGTTCCCATTCAGATCGGGAAGCATGTTCCAATGTGTCATTGTAAAACAACTGTTCTTTTGGGCTGTCCCCCTCTTTGAAAACACTTACCTCTGCTGTTCCACATACTTCCTTAGAATCCTCTGATTTGCTGTTACCTAGTTGATGACCTTGAGTACTGGGTGGTATAATGTAATGTGACAGGTGTGAGGATAGTAGAGCAGGACCCCCATTTTTGGAGACAGGGGGAAGTTGGGTTTTGCAGGGATCTTGTCTTGGCTGGAGAGGTTTCTGAGGGGCTTTGGGCAAACATGGTTTGGGGGCGACAGCAGGTTTTCCTCTCTTGTGCGCAGTGGGTGAGGGTGAAGGCAGCAGGATCTCTGGTTTTGGGGCGATGGGGGGAGGTGATGGTTTCTGCGACTGAACCAGCTTTGGTTTGGGGGCAACTGGTGGTTTCTTCATTCCTACATAAACTCACACAGAAAAGAAAGAGAGGGAGCTACATGAATTCCATGAATAGACTTGCATACCACATACACACAGCTGAACACGATGGCTCATGACTGAGATCAAGACTGAAATGCAGCTCTGAAACATACATCAGTATCTGCACATAGAAACTTTAGATTTATTTGATTCTCTGCTATTAGGATTGTGTGAGGTTCTGTAAATGAAGCTCCAGTCCAGTATGGGTCATTATTAGGTCAAGATTTTGTCATCTTTCACAATAATGCTTAATAGCATATTCTAGTACAGCATTCTAAACAGTGGCTTCTAATATCCAAAATCTAATATCAGACCTTTCCTTTTATAGCCCTTCATGTACCAAGAAAGTATGTTAGATAAATGAGTTTAACATTTTTAGAGACATTCACCTATGTTTGGATGTTGAAGAGCATTCAACTTTCAGAAAGAATGGATAATACAAAGTCTAATTAACTGTCAGGTCCATTTATTTGCATTGCCGGCTATGAGGCTGCGATGTTTGAGGATCAAAATACCCATATATTTAGCATACCACAGGTATCAAATGTTGTAGCCATTTTGTTTTTCTGGTGTTGCTATTATATCCCAAATTATTATGTTACGGTTTAATTGGAATAATTGAGTTGACACGATGCTGAAAATTTAGCTTTGATCACAGCAGTAAATTACATTTTTAAATATATTAAAATAGAACGCGTCCTTTTAATATCAATATTTTACATAGTACAGCTTTTGCAGTATTTTTTGAACAAAAAAAAATCAAATAAATGCAGGTTGGTGAGCATAATAGACGTTAAATAACTAACAATCTTACTGTTCAAAACTTACTGTGTGTTAGTGTGTAAGTTGTGAAAGAGGAAAATATAAGAATGATTAGGCAACTAATTATATACATAAATCAGTTTTCTCCTCGCCAATGTATGTTGTTGACTGATGAATTTACAGGTTAGGAGTGGTTTGAATATTGCCTGATTTATAATGTTCGCATAAACATAACACTTAAAGTCCATATATCAATACTGGACCAGCTATTTTTGTATACATAAAATCGAACAATTTTTGTTGTATTTCCTCTTCGTTTATAAATGTAATCTTATGAATACGAGTTATAGACAAAACTGGAATGTTGCTAACGTTCCGACTAATGCAGCATGGGATATTTTCTATGTCTCAACGAATCAGTGTGTAGTAAACACCCTCTTTCCTCAAAATGCAGTTTACTACACTCTTTTACCGGTTACAGCATAAAATTATTTTTTAAAGGGGTCATATGAGGCGATTTCATTTTTTCCTTTCTCTTGGAGTGTTACAAGCTCTTGGTGCATAAAGGAAGATCTGTAAAGTTGCAAAGACGAAAGGCTCAAATCCAAAGAGATATTCTTTATAAAAAAAAATAAGAGTCAACCACGCCTACCAAAAAACGGCTCGTTCTAACACGCCCCAAAATATCTACATCACTATGTGGGAAGATTTGGATAACTCCGCCCAAATATTTACGCAAAGAAAGAAGACGTAACTTTTACTCTTGCTGTAGTATTGTTGACGATGCAGCCATGTCATGAAGACGCTGTGTTTCGTTGGGAAAGCGAACGACTTGGTTTTGGGCTTTCCAAGAAGGACGTTCCGCTTCGTCCATTCCTATATCTGCTCCGTGCTGTCTTGAGGAAATATACAGCAACTGAGTGCTGCGGATCGCCGTGCACATTTATGGAGGACTGTTTCCTAATCCTGGGAGAGTAGACTATGATGCCTGTTGTTCTGACTCACAGTCTGTAAGTACTTTTAATTTAAAGGATTTGCACTGACGATCCACGTGAGTTTTGGGCAGTGTAGAGTATAGTTTGTTGTTTGTCATTTCTCCGATCACGAATGCAGACATGGTTTTATGTTTACTCGGTGCGATATGCAACGCAACGCGTAAAAAAGACAGTATAAATCCTTATAATCAGTAAGTATGTCCCCACTGGATGCTACAAATGACTCGTTTATAATGGCTTTTAATGTTTTCGTCTCGTTGCTCCGGCATCAACAGTATGGTGAGGGGTGTAACATTTCCGACACACGCTTGAGGTATTCAGCCAATCACAACGCATTGGATAGCTGGCCAATCACAGCACACCTCGCTTTTCAGACCGATGAGCTTTGTAAAAATCGACGCGTTTCAGAAAGGCGGGGCATAGAGGAGAAACAATAATGTACAGTAAAATGTGGACAATAATGGTGTTTTTTTAACCTTAAACCGCATAAACCCATTTCATAACACCAAATACACAAAAACATGTTATTTTTTAGCAACGTCATATGACCACTTTAATATTGATTAGAATACAGCATGTTTACATGGTTTGAAGCAGATCCTGTTAGTTTTAAAGTAACTAACGTTACAGATATCATAGAAACTTTGTACAGAAGACCCTACCATAGTGGAACATTTTGTTTTCAGACCTCTCCTTTTACAGATGTCACAATTAACGATAAAAGACGAAAGCAACTGTGTTGACTTTGCGCTGAATTCACTTAGACAGCGCTTTCGGGAGGAAAAAAAACTACAACTTGGGTTTGTTGATATGCTCTCTTGAGGAAATGTGGTCTTCCCATTCCAAGGGAAGCAATCCAAGACCAGTGTTGCCAACTACTTTTCAGGGGAAGTTGCTAAAGGAAGGTTGATTTGTTGCTAAAAGTTGCTAAATGACGCGATGTCATTGCGTAATCACGATGCAAAATTGTGTCAAATCTCAGCAAAAACATATATGTTTTATATATGTTCATTTAGATTTGTTCGTAGCAATATAAATGCATAATATAATATTAAAATATAAATAACTATTTTTAAATTCATTGAATTATCGAAAACGTACACCTTTTTGAACGATCACAATGTAAGTTTTATACTTTAAAGCAGTTTGTTAGTAGCTAGTCAGTGTGCTGCACTCTTAAGAAAAGTACAAAATAATGCACGAGCTAGTGTTAATATGAAGGTATTTTCTGGATTTCTTTTTCCACAGGTTCTTGTACCTGCATTTTTAATTACGCATTTTATTTTGTATTTTCGGGTTGCAACGGATTATGTCCCTGGAAATACTACAGCCTTTCCCCATTTTTCTGGCTTTTTCTTACCGTGCACTAACATCATCACCAAGTCACTGGTACAGGAGGCGCTACTGTGACAAACGTGGTCTCATAAATGACAAAGAACAATATTCAATTAGTATTATTAAATGAAACAATTGCGAATAGCAGCTAACTTAATTCCCTTAACGTGTGTACTGCTAGGCATCTTAGATGGGTTTCCCTCCTCTTTTGTTGTAATTTAAATGGTGCACTTGTTGCCTAAATTTTAGTCGTTGTGTGTGAGGTATCAGTCGTTATCCACAAAAGAGTTGCTAAAAGCTGGCAAGTAAATTTTAAAAAATTGCTAAATTTGTTGCTAGGTGCTCTTGGAAGAAAAAGTCGCTAGGGTAGACTGAAAAGTTGCTAAATTTAGCAACAAAATCGCTAAGTTGGCAACACTGTCCAAGACTAATCCTGGAGGCGCCCTCCTCCGCTCAGTCGACCCGGAGCTCGTGCTTCAGTCCGGATCCAGGAACCGAGCTCACGAACCGGCTCTCGCCGGAGTCCCTGCCTCTTCCCCGGCAGCACCGAGCACGCGAGACCGAGTCATCCTCAGGCGGATGTACAGCAGTGGAAAGACATTCACGGGACTTCTCCACGTTACCCTCCAGCGGTGTCCATATCGATTGACGAGAACAAAGGAAAAAGTAGTAACCTCGAACCAAAATGGTTATTTGTGTGTATATTAAAAACCGAATGGACGGGGAAAGGAAATAAAGAAAGGTTGAAACAAAAGAAAGTGAAGTCAAATTAAAGTATTCCGTGCGGTTTCCATATATATATATATATGGCTGGGAAAAAACCTGGATAAGGCTGAAAATAGAATCTCCCTCCAGGGTTCAGCTTCTATAAAACCACAACATCGTTGCTTACCTTCTTCATCCAGGAATGTGTTACGCTTGTCTTAAGCAGTTCGTCCCGTTAGCACAATATTAGCCTCTTACAGAGAATGGGAACACTTGAAGCTGCCAACGTTACTTCAATAAAGTTGCAACACATGGACATATTTGAACGAAACCGTTAAATATCGCAACTTCTCACGGTTTCTGACTTCCCTGCCTGGACTGCTTGTTCAACAGAAGTAACTTTACTCATCCAGGAAACTAACCTGTACTCATGATCCCCAAACGCCTCACTTTACTCCATGAATGAGCTGCATTCAGCACAGTTCCTTCAGATCCAGCTCTTTTCTTCTGGCGGGAGCCATTGCACGTGCTAAAAGGAGAGACAACTCGATATCTTCCAAAGGCTTTGTGTTTCTAATAAGCTGGAACGTGTTCCATGCTTGCCGTGGTTTTTGCCACCGCTTTTGTAAAGCTGGAACGGCGAAGTCCAGTCAAAGAGTTCAATAAAAACTTCCTCGATGCGCCGCTAGAGGCGCTCTTACTTGAGAAGCCCGATGCATTTAGTGAATCGGTTCGTTGAACGGATCGTTCCAATGAATCTTTTCAACAAACCGAATCAGTTATTCGTTTCTTCACCTATAAAGAAAAAAAAAGCGGATGTGTCTGATTATGTCAGCTAAATAATGGTTTCTTCAAGACGTGATATACGAATACACAACATTTTTGGACTCCCATATTGCCCACATCCTAATTTCAGCTTTGCAAACAAGGAATACATGTTGCACGACCACAACAATTAAATATGATATGTGTTTCAGCGACGTTTCCACCTTTGTTTACAGTATGTCATTAAAAGTTAATAATACCCCTTCAAGATCAACCGATTTTGGGGCAGAGTTCAGTCTTGCGCGATTCGATTTGACAGATTCTTCGAAAGGAACCGATTCCAATGAACGATTCGTTTGCGAATGCTGTTTTTGTAGCAAGGAAAAAAAATGAGATGGTTACAAGTTGGAACAGAAATAAATTATTTATCATTCCACATTGGGGCACATGCACATAGTGTGAGTTTATATATTTAATACATCCGACTAGGGATGCACCGATATGAAAATTTTGGCCGATACCAATAACCGATAATTCTTAATTTTTTTTTAAAGCCGATAACCGATATGTTGGCCGATAAATCTATATCCAAATTTTTATATACTTTTTGAGAGCCTGATTACAAAAAAAGGTCTCATCATTAAAAACCACATCCCGAACACTTCAACATAAGCAGCCTAGTTTGAACGGTGTACGTTTTAAAAATAATTTTACTCTCCCATTACCAAATTTAGTCATAAAAAAGTCTTACAAATAAATAAAATAATGCATAAATATTGCAAACAAGTCACTGGACATCATTACGTGTAAAGAATCAAAATGAATGCGTCATAGATCAATAAAACGGAATAGCCTCTGAACGGACAATAATTTAATTATTTTAATTACTAAACCATATTGCTGATGAAAATAATAATAGAAAAATACAAGTGGTTGTTATTATTAATAATGTATCAATGATTTTGAAAAAGTAACAAATTAATACCAGTTTTAAATAGCAGCTGTTTGAGCTACGCGTGCTGAAGCTGAAGAGCTGAATGAACATGGTAAACTGAAGCGTTTTGCTGGCAGCTTATTTAACTCAAGGAAATGCATCCTGAGATTAATATTAATACAACATAAACATAATATTACAACTTGTATATGTACAAGATGACGCAGTTATTGCGTGCTATAGTTAGAATGTGTGATCCTGTTGTGGATGTGCTCTTCCCATTACAACGCGCTGAAACACGGCAACTAAGCCCATAGAATTCACAACGTTTTATTATAATAATGTTCTCATTAGAATGTTATATACACGACATTCCCAATCATAGTTATTAATGTTGTGCACTGCTGTTTGAGTTTATCACCGGTAAACTGAAGCGCTCTTTTAACTTAACCAAACGCATTCTATATGAGATAAATCAGATATACATCAAATAAACAATATTACAAATTACAACGTACAATTGCACCAAAGGCTGCAAACGAACATTGCTCGTCTGAAGTGTCTCTGAAGGAAATAATGCATTATTGATCGGCTTTAAGATATCGGCCAAATTTTCTTATCGGGCCAATACCGATAACAGAAAAAATGAGCATTTATCGTCCGATACCGATATGGTGGCCGATATATTGTGCATCCCTACATCCGACTCTATTCACTGTACCCAAATCTTATAATATTTATATTAATATGTAATACTAGAATGAATAATACTAATAATCCTACAATACAAAGCACAACAGGTCAGTGGTTGTTTTTAAATAACTTAATTTAATAATAATAATTTAAATTTACAAACATGTAATATAACAATACAAACAATTTGCAAATATAATTTAAATAAACTCCAGTGAGTTCAAATACAATTTAAATACAAAAAAAAACAAAAAAAAAAGGTCATCACACAGACAACTGTTAAACAAACGGTAAAAGTTTTTGGTTTGCATACTATAATGTTGTGTAAACTGTATATTTATTCATGTATCTATAAATACAAAAACACATGCAGTATATATTTAAAAAAATGTTATGTTATATATAAATTATGTATATATTCTATAAAATCTATCTTGTATGTTTGTGTTTATAGATACATAATAAATATACACAGCACACACATATATTATGTAAACAAAAACTTATTTTGGATGCGATTTATCGCTATTAATTGTTTGACAGCACTTATATATATATATATATATATAAAATATATAATAAAACAAGGGCTTTCTGGAGATCGATTGTGGCTAAACCATTACATTTTGTCTAATAATAATAATTCTAGAAGTAAAATGTCATGTTTTAAAATATAATGTTCGAGAATATCATACTCTAAACAATGAAGACCAGTAGATGTCGATATGCACAATTGCACATGTTTTGCGAACCATCGTAGAATAACAGAAGAAGAAGAGCTATGAATCATGGGAATTGTAGTTCAAGTCATGGCGTGTCTCTGCGCATTCAGCACAAGCTGTACAGATCCCTCCTGTAATTCATATCGACTACCATCCCAGCAGCATGCGCAACTGATGGACACATATGGCGGAGAGCTATGACTGAGGATTTTGATGAAGAAGTTGTTTTCGAGGTGAGTTTTTGACCCAGACGCGTGCGTTATGTGGACACAAAACAGCTGCTCAAATATCTGTGATAGATGTGCAGTTAGCAGCCTGCACTTAGCACATAAAACACTCCTCCCTGTGCACCTCTACAATGACTTGTAGTTGCTTATTAAGCACTCTGGGTTTAATAAAATACATACCGCGCTGAAAACTAGGTTAGCTTTGTTTTTCATATAATACAACATGTTAGGAGACCTACATCTAGTAGGGACAGGGATAGAGACTGTGCTTCAAAACATAGTGAGCTGGCTACCTAGACAGCATTTATAGGCGCGTCAAGCACTAGGTAGGCAGGTCACTAGGGTTTGAGACATTAATGCCTTTAAATGTTATCTAAATTGGCAGGTTTAGGTTTTAGATTAATAAATGCTGTCTAGGTTGCCAGCTAACTAGGCTTCAAGATGAAAATGCCCAAAAATTGATGTCTGGGAAGGTATCCCACTAATGTTTGGGATTAAAATGCCCCAAAAGTGCTGTCTAGGAAGGTATCCCACTAATGTTTGAGATTAAAATGCCCCAAAAGTTCTGTCTAGGAAGGTATCCCACTAATGTTTGAGATTAAAATGCCCCAAAAGTTCTGTCTAGGAAGGTATCCCACTAATGTTTGGGATTAAAATGCCCCAAAAGTTCTGTCTAGGAAGGTATCCCACTATTGTTTGATATTAAAATGCCCAAAAATGCTGTCTGGGAAGGTATCCCACTAATGTTTGGGATTAAAATGCCCCAAAAGTGCTGTCTAGGAAGGTATCCCACTAATGTTTGAGATTAAAATGCCCCAAAAGTTCTGTCTAGGAAGGTATCCCACTATTGTTTGATATTAAAATGCCCAAAAATGCTGTCTGGGAAGGTATCCCACTAATGTTTGGGATTAAAATGCCCCAAAAGTTCTGTCTAGGAAGGTATCCCACTATTGTTTGATATTAAAATGCCCAAAAATGCTGTCTGGGAAGGTATCCCACTAATGTTTGGGATTAAAATGCCCCAAAAGTGCTGTCTAGGAAGGTATCCCACTAATGTTTGAGATTAAAATGCCCCAAAAGTTCTGTCTAGGAAGGTATCCCACTATTGTTTGATATTAAAATGCCCAAAAATGCTGTCTGGGAAGGTATCCCACTAATGTTTGGGATTAAAATGCCCCAAAAGTGCTGTCTAGGAAGGTATCCCACTAATGTTTGGGATTAAAATGCCCCAAAAGTGCTGTCTAGGAAGGTATCCCACTATTGTTTGATATTAAAATGCCCAAAAATGCTGTCTGGGAAGGTATCCCACTAATGTTTGGGATTAAAATGCCCCAAAAGTGCTGTCTAGGAAGGTATCCCACTAATGTTTGAGATTAAAATGCCCCAAAAGTTCTGTCTAGGAAGGTATCCCACTATTGTTTGATATTAAAATGCCCAAAAATGCTGTCTGGGAAGGTATCCCACTAATGTTTGGGATTAAAATGCCCCAAAAGTTCTGTCTAGGAAGGTATCCCACTAATGTTTGGGATTAAAATGCCCCAAAAGTTCTGTCTAGGAAGGTATCCCACTAATGTTTGATATTAAAATGCCCAAAAATGCTGTCTGGGAAGGTATCCCACTAATGTTTGGGATTAAAATGCCCCAAAAGTTCTGTCTAGGAAGGTATCCCACTATTGTTTGATATTAAAATGCCCAAAAATGCTGTCTGGGAAGGTATCCCACTAATGTTTGGGATTAAAATGCCCCAAAAGTGCTGTCTAGGAAGGTATCCCACTAATGTTTGGGATTAAAATGCCCCAAAAGTGCTGTCTAGGAAGGTATCCCACTAATGTTTGGGATTAAAATGCCCCAAAAGTTCTGTCTAGGAAGGTATCCCACTAATGTTTGATATTAAAATGCCCAAAAATGCTGTCTGGGAAGGTATCCCACTAATGTTTGGGATTAAAATGCCCCAAAAGTTCTGTCTAGGAAGGTATCCCACTAATGTTTGATATTAAAATGCCCAAAAATGCTGTCTGGGAAGGTATCCCACTAATGTTTGGGATTAAAATGCCCCAAAAGTTCTGTCTAGGAAGGTATCCCACTATTGTTTGATATTAAAATGCCCAAAAATGCTGTCTGGGAAGGTATCCCACTAATGTTTGGGATTAAAATGCCCCAAAAGTGCTGTCTAGGAAGGTATCCCACTAATGTTTGGGATTAAAATGCCCCAAAAGTTCTGTCTAGGAAGGTATCCCACTAATGTTTGAGATTAAAATGCCCCAAAAGTTCTGTCTAGGAAGGTATCCCACTATTGTTTGATATTAAAATGCCCAAAAATGCTGTCTGGGAAGGTATCCCACTAATGTTTGGGATTAAAATGCCCCAAAAGTTCTGTCTAGGAAGGTATCCCACTATTGTTTGATATTAAAATGCCCAAAAATGCTGTCTGGGAAGGTATCCCACTAATGTTTGGGATTAAAATGCCCCAAAAGTTCTGTCTAGGAAGGTATCCCACTAATGTTTGAGATTAAAATGCCCCAAAAGTTCTGTCTAGGAAGGTATCCCACTAATGTTTGATATTAAAATGCCCAAAAATGCTGTCTGGGAAGGTATCCCACTAATGTTTGGGATTAAAATGCCCCAAAAGTGCTGTCTAGGAAGGTATCCCACTAATGTTTGAGATTAAAATGCCCCAAAAGTTCTGTCTAGGAAGGTATCCCACTAATGTTTGGGATTAAAATGCCCCAAAAGTGCTGTCTAGGAAGGTATCCCACTAATGTTTGAGATTAAAATGCCCCAAAAGTTCTGTCTAGGAAGGTATCCCACTAATGTTTGGGATTAAAATGCCCCAAAAGTGCTGTCTGTTGCTGGTAGCTCCTTAGGTTTCCGTACTATGTGTTTAAAAAATGCTAGTGCACCCAAAAAACATTCTAGGGAGGCAACCTAAATAGGTGTGTAGGACACTTTCTGTTTGTCGTCCTGTGGTCTGTAAGAGCTTTGTGCATTAAAGCATGTGTGGTCTTGATCCGCCTTTATGAGTCAAGATTGGGGCTGTCATGGTAAGACTGTAACAATTAGGGCCTAGTTTTTCCTGGATCAACAACTTAATAGTCGATTCCAGCCAATATGTATCAATTAATTAGTTAAATAATTAAATAAAAATAAATAAATACTTCGGCAGCTTTAAAGATTTTATAAATAAGCTCATATTTAATACAAATAGATAAATTATTTATACACCCATATCAAATAGAGTTTAATTACTGTCAAAAGTTCTAGACAAAGCCCTATTACACTTTATTTATATATTTTAAACACACACACACACCACACACAACATATATTGAGATATATATATATATAATATATCGATATATATATTATATATATATATATATAATATATATATATATATATATATATTAGTGGTGGACCGATATTGTTTTTTTTGACAGCCGATGGCCGATATAATTTTATTTATTTTTATTTATATTTAAGAAATTTGAAATTATTTGAAAATGGATTAAAAAATAAATGTGTAATAAACATACTATACTTAGATACACAGTATTTTTCACAATATTACTAAAATCGAAAAACAGGAAGTAAACACTGTAACCAACAGGGCACTCAGTATCCTGCGAAGTTTGTGTGCATTGGGAATCATATTTTTCAAATAAAGCCAAGGTAACACTCATTTTACATACTGCACACAGTGAAAATGACATGAATATGGTAGTGGGCAAATGCATAAAGCGCAGCATAATTTAAAACCACGAGTTTAAAGTTTATCGATTGCGTGTCTCCAGTGAAGCTGAACTCTCCACCTGTCCGCATTCCAAAATATCGCTGATAATCGTCCTTGGGGTTAATCGGTCGACTATTTGTGGGTGTGTTGTATATATGTATGTGTGTGTTTGTGTGTATATATGTGTGTGTGTGTAAGTGTAAGTGTGAGTGTGTGTGTGTGTGTGTATATATATGTATGTGTGTGTGTGTGTATATAAATGTGTGTGTGTGTGTGTGTATGTGTTTTGTGTGTGTGTGTGTATATGTGTGTTGTGTGTGTGGGGGTATATGTGTGTGTGTGGTTTGTGTGTGTGTGTGTGTGTTGTGGTGTGTATATATAGATTTGTCTATATGTGTGTGTGTATACTATATTATATTATGCGTGTGTGTGTATATATATATAGTATGTATAGAGTGTGTGTGGTATATATATATTATAAGTATATATGTGTGTGTATATATATTATTATGATGTCATATATGTTTTTTTTTATATATATATATAATGTATATATGTGTGTGTGTATATATAATATATATGTATATATGTGGTGTGTATATATTATATATATGTGATATATGTGTGTGTGTATGTAGATTATATATAAATATATATATATATGTATATATGTATATATGTGTGTGTGTGTGTATTATATTTTATATATGTGTGTGTGTGTGTGTATATATATATGTATATATGTGTGTGTGTGTATATGTGTGTGTGTTTATGTGTGTGTGTGTATATATATATATGTAGATATGGGTGTGTGTATATATATATATATATAGGTGTGTGGTGTGTGTATATATATATATAAGATGTGTGTGTGTGTTATATAGATTTGTGTTATGTGTGTGTGTGTTTATATATATAGATATATCTCAATTTGACTTACAGTCAGTTTTAATGCACTCACTGCATATGGTTGTGAAAATATGATACAATTTTATAATTTAAAAAATTTCCCTTCATGTTCCATGTTTGTCTGGTTTAATATTTTTTTTTTTTTTTGTAAGGGGCTTGATGAAAACTCTGATAATAACAAAAATAAATAAAAGTGTAAAGATTAAATACATCTAATAGTGAATATACATTTTTTTTTACAGGGAATATAGTGTTTTTTTAGTTATGATTCATTTAATTGGCTAGAAAATGTCTCTATAAAAAAAATAATCTACTAAAAATAATCACAAACACAAGAAAATTCATTGGTCAGACTCAGAAATGATAGAAATGTGTATTTGGTCAGTTGTTGGCATATGTTGTGCTGGTCAGATTTTTGACATGCTTTTACAATGCTCTATATCGCCACGTAAAATCCAGACTTCAAAACAAAACAGTTGGATTCAGTTTGCTCTCATTCGGTGACCTAAAATCAGGTCTTTCGCCGCAGGCCAGTTTAGCAGCTCTCTCACATCAATAAACGCACGCCAACCGATTCCTCTCACTGCAAATGAGCTTTAGAGCAAAACGATCCAAAGTTCGCGACGGGGTGGCAGCAGGCAAAACCTCAATGCAGGATTTGCCCTAATAAGAATGAGAATTATAAACCTCTTTAGCAACTCAAATCCAGTGGCAATGGTAAGCAGTGGATATGCGGCTGTGATTCTGGATCTCTGCTTGGGAATTGGGAGCTTTAAGAGTGTCGGATCTACTTCCTCTGTTGAGCAATGGTGCGTTTGAGAAGATCCAAGACAAGAGTGAGGGACACGCGAGAGGTAAGGGAGGAAAAAGGCAGGAAAGGATGTTGTTTGTAGTGTTTTTCCTCAGAGAAAGAGAGAGCACAGCCCTTTCCTGAGAGAGAGATCGGAATCATGACCCCTCTTTTTCTCTCCTCCCTTCCTCTCCATATTACTTTCACTCACTTGTTCATCAAATTATATTTTTTCTCTGTGTGTGTGTGTGTGTTTCTTTCCTTTCTCCTTTCTCCATTAAAAGAATGGCTGCTGCTTTGGATGGCAAATGTGAATCGAAAACCTATGCTGAAATCAAATGTGTTAAAATGCATGTAGGTCAATGACTTGACAAACAGAAAACATAATCTTGTTATATATATATATATATAGGTTTTTTTTTAATTATTATATTTATTATTATTATTATTTAGTTTGGTATTTTATATAGTCAAAATGTACAGGACGGCACAATTTTCCCGAGCTCTGAAGTTCCTTTGAATATAAGATTTTTTGGCATTATTACAAACAACAAATACATAAATAGTGGAGAGTTTTGTTTTAAAATATTGTGTTTTAAAGGTTTTGCAGGATGATATTTATTATTTATTTAGGTGGGGGCTGATCTAAAACCAAATAAAGAAACATTTTGTCGGGTCACGTCAGTTGTTATAAGCCACTTCAGTCACATCATATAACTATGATGGTAAATACGGGTATTGAATTTAAAAAAGGTTTAAAAGGTAAAATAATATGATAACCAAATATAATAATCATATTATTTGACCTTTTATGACATGGTAAGGTCATAAAAAAAATGTGTTTTAAAACTTTTTTGAAAATAATGTTACATTTGCATATTCAGGATGCAATGTTATTACTTTTTGCTTGGTGGTTGCACCACTTGACATTCTTTCTTTTCTTCTTTTTTTTAAACCCTATTAAACCTAAATAAATATTAGATTCCATAAGAACTTCGATTTTAAATCATTTTTTTTCCTTTCCGTCATCTTGGACATCCTCATTTGTCACTGACCCATGTTTATTTCGAGTTGTGTCTCTTTGGCCCCACCAGAACTCTCCGCTGTTCCAGTACTTGCAGGATCTAGGACACACAGATTTTGAGGCATGTTCTCCCGTTTCTCAAGAGGAGGAGCCGCCAAGCGCTGGTGGAGAGGAGGCACGGTTTCCTCAGGATATCCTCCCTTCTCACAGAGTGAGCGTCAGCACTTACCTTTTCAATACGCTAACTGTACAGCAACCTCAGTTTTGTATAGTGTTTAATGAAAGATCTTAATCCTTGGAAAAACTAAACATTTTTGTAAACTTGAGCTGTGCCGCTTGAATGAACAGAAGCGGATTAAATGCTAATCTGAATGGTGTTTTGTAACCAGCAGCTTTTTAAACACACATTGAAAGGTCAAATTAGAATCAGACGGATCCAATGCGAAATATTCATTTTCTCATTATTTATACACTACCAGTAAAAAGTTTTTGAACAGTAAGAATTTTAATGTTTTTATTAAAGAATTCTTTAGAAATTATAGTAGAAAAGAAATTATAAAAATGAATACTTTTATTTAGCAAGGATGCTTTAAATTGATTTAAAGACATTTATAATGTTACAAAAGATTTCTATTTCAGATAAATGCTGTTCTTCTGAACTTTCTATTCTTCAAAGAAACCTGAAAAAACTGTACTCAGCTGTTTTTAATAATAATAAATGTTTTTTGAGCAGCAAATCCGAATATTTGAATGATTTCATAAGGATCATGTGACTGGAGTAATGATGCTAAACATTTAGGTTTGATCACAGGAATAAATTAGATTTTAAAATGTTTATTTTAATATTAATAGATTTAGTAAAAATATTTCAAAATATTACTGATTTGGCTGTATTTTGGATCAAATAAATGCAAGCTTGGTGAGAATAAGATATTTTTTTACAAAAAAATAAAACAGAAAACTGTTCAAAAACTTTTCAAAACTACAGTTCAAAACCGTTTGATTGGTAGTGTATACCGATGTATTTTTTCTAAACCTGTATGTCCTTATGTTCAGTGGAACACCAAAAAAAGAAATTTAGCGGAATGTTCACACTGCTCTTTTACCATCAAATGAAAGGGGATGGGGACTTGGGCTCCAAAGTGCCAAAATGTGTATTTTTATACATTGAATTATTTGGATATCAAAACTATTTATTTTTTTTTTTTTTAACCTCAAAATTACTTATTTTATAGGAAATATAAAACACACACACTCCCTTGTCTCAGTTAAAGGAACACTCCACTATTTTTTAAAATAGGCACATTTTCCAACTCCCCTAGAGTTAAACAGTTGAGTTTTTCCCGTTTTCGAATCCATTCAGCCGATCTCTGTGTCTGGCGGTAGCACTTTTAGCTGTAGCTAAATTGAATCTGATTAGTCCGTTAGCATCTCGCTCAAAAATGACTATGTTTTTCTATATTTTTCCTATTTAAAACTTGATTTTCTGTAGTTACATCGTGTACTAAGTCTGACAGAAAATTAAAAGTTGCGATTTTTCTAGGCTGATATGGCTAGGAACTATATTCTCATTCCTGTGTAATAATCAAGGAACTTTGCTGCATACCATGGGTTTGCAGCAGGCGCAATGATATTACACAGCGCCTGAAAATAGGCTTACCTTCCGTCAACATAACCAACACACAAACTTAGTGCCGGTGACGTTGAAGTTACCTAGCTGGGGACTATTTTCAGGCGCTGTGTAATATAATTGCGCCTGCTGCACCCGTGGTACGGCAGCAAAGTTCATTGATTATTATGCCGGAATGAGAGTTTAGTTCCTAGCCATATCTGCCTAGAAAATCACAACTTTTCATTTCCGTCGGTCTTAGTACACGATGTAATTACAGAAGAGTCAAGTTTTAAATATGAAAAATATAGAAACTCTTTGGTCATTTTTGAGCGAGATGCTAACGGTCTAATCAGAATCAATGATCTATGCTAAGCTACAGCTAAAAGTGCTACCGCCAGACCCGGAGATCGGCTGAATGGATTCGAAAACGGTAAAACTCAACTGTTTACATCTAGGGGAGTTGGAAAATGAGCCCATTTTCAAAAATAGTGGAGTGTTCCTTTAAAGAACAAACAAAGCATGTGCTGAATAAGTATTATCACTCCAAATTATCTGTAGTTGGGAAAAAGTGTTACAATTGGCTCCTGTTACAATAGTCACCAGTGTGAAACTGAAGGCCGGTTTCATGGTCACCTCAGAAACAGGAAGAGATGAATGACTGTAGAATTTTCCAGTCTCTTTTGGGAATGTGCTGTCATTCCACTCAGTGTGTAAATAGAGCTCATTCCTTTTGGCAGTGCAAAATATTGTTTGTGTGTGTGTGTGCACGTCTATACTTTATTTTAGAATTTATTTGGAATGTTTCCACGTTGAATATCATTATTGTCTTTAGTTTACACAGTTCAGGCTGTCCTTGTTTGTGTTCCCATTCTAAACGATGTGTCTCTCTCTCTCTCTCTCAACACACACACACACACACAGTCTTTCTCTTTCTGTTCTTTAGTTGTCTGACACACACTCAAAGCATCTAGAATGTGAGTCCTACAGCAACGGAATACTAAAGACATGAAGAAAGGAAAGAAGACAAAACAGGCAGAACCTCCTCAGTGTGTGAGGCTGAATGCACATTATACTTTCCCAAAACTATAGTCACTTTCTTTCTGATTTGTTCTGACATTTCAAGATATCGAATCTGAAGTTTGTTTCTTTAAATATTATGTATTACCATTATCTTTCTTCGTTTCAAAGGATGTTTAGCATGTAGGCTAAAATGGTAAAAACCACAGACATGTGGTTTGTGTGTCCATGACCCAGACAGAAATCAATAATCGGTCTGTGGACTGCTACTCAAGAGGACATAATAAACATACCAGCATCCGATACTTTTAATAAAGCTGTAAATGAAAGACACCCTTCAAGGCTACATTTATTGGATCAAAAATACAGTAAAAACAGTAATATTGTGAAATAGTATTACTGTTATTAAATTACTCCAGTCTTTACTGTCACATGATCCTTCAGAAATCATTCTAATATGCTGATTTGCTGCTCAAGAAACATTTCTTAATATTATCCATGTTTACAATGGTTGTGCTTAATATTTTTGTGGAAACCATGCTACAATTTTCTCAGGATTCTTTGATAAATGGAAAGTTCAAAAGAAATCGAAATCTTTTGATATGGCACTAAGATTATCCTATTAAAATCAATGTGATAAACAAACTAGATAAAGTTTGTCAAGACAAACTTTAAGTTGGCTTGAAAAAGCCTGACCAAAAATAAAAAAAAAAGTTTTTGAAATTGTTTTAATAATTTGACGGTTTTCAGTCTGAAACAGTTTGAAGTTTAAATAGTTTTAAAGCTTAAATGTTTTGAAGGCAATACAGTCAGATAGATAGATATAAAAAGATGGGTTGGTAGATATAATATGGGTAAATATAGAAAGAGGTAGATAAAGATAGTGATTGATAGATAGATAGATGAGTAGGTAGATATAGAAAGATGGGTAGATATAGAAAGAGGTAGCTAAAGATAGTAATAGATTAGAAATATTAGATACAATAGAAGTTTAAATGAGTTAATATGGCTTAGAAATATTGCTAAAGTATTCTGGATGGTTGCAAGGGTACTTGAGGTGGTTGTTAGGGTACCTGGTGGGGTTGCTAAGGTGTTGCTATGCGGTTGCTAGGGTACTTGGGGTTGTTGCTAGGGGTACCCAGGCTGGTTGCTAGGGTGTTGCTATGGGTTGCAAGTTCAAAAGAAATATAAATTTTGATATGGTACTAAGATTATCCTTTTTTTAGTTTAAAAGCAATCTAAAAGTAATCAAAAAGTAGTCCTATTATATTACCTAAAATGTGTGATGTAATGGATTACATTATTAACAACTATTTTTTTCATGTAATTTGGCATCAGTAAGTACATTGTTAGTAATGTACCCCAGTTTTAAATACCCCATACATTTGTTAGATTAGTGCAGTTTTCACAGTGAAGTTATTGCTAGTTAGTGGCAGGTAGTTTTTCGATAAAGGCAGGACATCATATTTATTTATTTATTTGTTGGATTTAAAAAAAAAGTTGAGTGCAAGATGAGTTTGCTTTCTCTCCCATCCACACAGAGAATTTAGAAATGGTCTTTTCTATGCCATGACAACCATTAAGTCATTGAAATATGACTGCCCAAATTCGCATATTAACACTTATTCGGTCTTCAGTTACTTGACTTGCTCTGATGAGTGATCTTTAATTTGTGTGATTTTGCAGAAGGGTGGTGTTTGGAGGCTGGTTGATGCTATGCGCAGTCTGAATCCTCTGCGTCGAGACAGCGCCACCAGCTGGCAGGAGCAGCAGCTGGTGAGAGTGAAGCTCAACATACAGCTGGATTTCAGTCATGTATAAAATATGCATAATCACATAAATATTTAAGGGGACAAAAGTTGTTTGGTGGTGTGCAGGGTTGCCAGATCTGCTTTAGAAAAGCAGCCCATTGGCCAATCAAAATTAGCTCAGTTTGACCAATTAAACTATCCCAAATTCTAGTGGAAATACCCAAACTCTAAATATGCAGGTACCATACCTAAAATACATATTTAACAGTCACTGTTGTGCACAATTCACAATTTTAACTTGAAAATCACTGTACTGTATTGTATTAATAATTAACAATTAATAAAATTGTCTTATGTTAAGATTGACGGCTAGTGAACAAAAGTATTTGGTAGGGGTGGTAATCCTTTATTTTTGAACATTCAAAAATGAACTATTTGCAGCTGAACAAAAATAAATGTTTCTAAATGTTTTATGGGTGAAAAATGCTAATGTGAATAAATTAAAATAGTAAAAGAAAAGGCACTTGAACAGTTTATTTAATGTAAGTATAAACTATTAAATATAACTCTGTTGTTAAATATAGAAAATTGAATATTTGTTTAACTATGTGTTAAACGTATAATATAGTTAATTTTTAAATAATTGTAAATGTTTTGGCACGTTGTTACTGAATTGTCATTAAGCAACTGTCAAAGGCTTAAAACGTTTTTTTTATATATTATATATAAAAAAATTGTTTAATTATATAAATAAAAAAAATTATATAAGTTGATTTTAAATTTAAATGCCAAATAAGAGATTTTTTCAAACAAATTTCTCCGTTCAAGCGAGTTTTGTAAAACTAATAATTTTTTGTTTTTATTGCCTTTTTTTCACATAACTAATGACGGATCCCATCGCCATAGAGTTTGCTTAAACAAATCTAACTCAGGGCTGTCCAAACTCGGTCCTGGGGGCCGGTGTCCTGCAGAGTTTAGCTCCAATTTGCCTCAACACACCTGACTGGAAGTTTCTATACCCAGTAAGAGCTTGATTAGCTGGTTCAGGTGAGTTTAATTAGGTTTGGAGCTAAACTCTGCAGGACACCGGCCCTCTAGGACCGAGTTTGGACAGCCCTGATCTAACCGATACTAATCACTTTTTCAAAATCAATTTGATAAAACTAAGATCCAGAGACCAAGAGCTTGTCATGCATTACAGTACAGAAACCCATTATTGCTGCAAGGCAGTGGAATGATCCGATAATTAGATTGATTTGCTGCCGCAGAAAGATTGTATTCAACTGTGTTTGTTTTCCCACAGGATGCTGCCTTCCGCCAGTATTCCCTGCGCTGTCTGTTATCTCAGGATGTGCTGTTGCAGGAGGATGTTGAGCTGATCGAGCTCTTGGATCCGAGTGTGCTCTCTCTGGGCTCCACTGATACCGTCTGCCCCAGTGCCAGCATTTCTGTGCCAGCGCCACGCTACCTCTCGCCCACCCTCTATACGGTACACACCTACGTCAATACCAACAAAAACACCTTTAAGGGATAGTTCACCCAAAAATGAAAATTCTGTCATTAATTACTCACTCTCATGTCGTTCCAAACCCGCAAGACCTTCGTTCATCTTCGGAACACAGATTAAGATATTTTTGATGGAATATGAGAGCTTTCTGATCCTCCATAGACAGCAACACAACTGAAATGTTCCCAGGTCTAGAAACGTAGCAAGGAGGACATTGTTACATACTGGTAAAAAATGTATAGCTTGAATGCACTGTAAGTCGCTTTGGATAAACACGTCTGCTCAATGCATAATTTATAAAAAGACTTGTTGAATAAAGTTGTTATTTTTGTTTTCTTTGCGCACAAAAAGTATTCTCGTAGCTTCGTAAAATTGCGGTTGAGCCACTGATGTCACATGGACTATTATATATCCTTACTACGTTTCTGGACCTGGGATCATTTCAGTTGTGTTGCTGTCTATGCTGGGTCAGAGAGCTCTCAGATTTCATCAAAAATATCTTCATTTGTGTTCTGAAGATGAAGGTCTTGTGGGTTTGGAACGACATGAGGGTGAGTAATTAATGACAGAATGTTCATTTTGGGGTGAACTAACCCTTTAACACTATCAGCTTGATCTGTTACTGATGTGTTTCTGTGTTTACAGGATGGTGTCGGTTTTGGTCGGGCTGCTAGCTGTCTTGCTCGGCGTGTGTTTTTCGTACCCTGACCACGAGCAGGCTCTGTGGCTGTGCGTTGTCCTGGTGTGTGTTACGTGTGCGTGTCGTGGTCTGTCTCTGTGGCGTAAGGCCATTCTACAGCGGCGCGTTCAGTCTCTGGCCGTCCAGCTGGAGGGTTTGGTGAAAAACAGCCGAGCGCTGACCAGTCTCTCTCGCAAGTCACTGCGACTCATACAGGAGACAGAAGTCATCTCACGAGGTTTCACCCTGTAAGTGTCATCACACACACACACGT
The DNA here is from genome assembly GCA_018155175.1 of Sinocyclocheilus anophthalmus. NCBI lineage: Eukaryota > Metazoa > Chordata > Actinopteri > Cypriniformes > Cyprinidae > Sinocyclocheilus > Sinocyclocheilus anophthalmus. The sequence continues at coordinate 103,046 of JADLZN010001567.1, read as the reverse complement.
GTTGGTATTTATGGTTTATGGGGACTCTCCATAGGCGTAATGGTTTTTATACTGTACAAACTGTATTTCCCTAATCCTAAACCTCACACAGAACTTTCTGCATTTTTAGAATTTCAAAAAACACCATTTAGTTTTTAAAGACTTTTAAATTACAGGGCCATGGGTAGGGTCCTCATAAACTATATTCCGCTTGTTTTACCTATGTCATACCCATGTCATTATACAAATTTGTGTCCTCATGAACCACATAAACACACACACAGACCCCAACCACTTTAGTTAGTCGCATCTTATCAGAGGTGGACAGTAATGAAGTACATTAACTTGAGTATTGTTTTTTTCTGAAAACGTATGACTTTAACTTCACTACATTTTAAAGACAAATTTAATACTTCTCACTCCACTACATTTCTATCAAGGTCCTCGAAGTAGAAAGTCGTTTCTATTCATTTCTCTTGTAGGGCTACATGAAGTGATTTCCCCGCATTTTTTTGAACACTGGCAATGTGATATGGTAACACTTTATTTGAAGGTGTCCTTGTTACACATGTTACATGTACTTACTATTCTAATAACAATAAATTATGCATAATTATATGCAAGTAACCCTAATCCTAACCATGTAGTAAGTGCAAGTAGTTAATTATTACTCAGTACTTAAATGTATAATTACACTGTAACAAGGACACCTTCAAATGAAGTGTAACCGTGATATTTATTTACAACAATTCAATAAGAAGTTAATCAGAATCCGAATCAGAAGAGCTTTATTACCAAGTATGTTCACACACACAAGGAATTTGACTTGACGACTGGAGCTTCCAGTGTAGAAGAAAGTACGAACATAGTGCAGACATACATGATAGTGCAGACATACATAGGAATAACACAGTAGGGTTGTAACATAACACTTAAAATAAATTAATAAATAATGTACTATATACAGAGATGGAAGTATAGGGAAAAAATTTAATTGTTTAGATAAATGTACACATGTTTATTAGTGTGCAGATAGATATGTTATTTACAAAGTGTGCAGTTTAATATAAATATAACTATGTTAGTTGTGATGGACGATGTATAATTATGAAGTTTAATTGTTCAGGCAGAATATAGCTTGTGGGAAAAAACTGTTCTTGTGCCTAGCTGTTCTGGTGGTCAGTGCTCTGTAGCGCCGACCAGAAGGCAACATTTCGAAGAGAGAGTGGGCTGGGTGTGAGGGGTCCAAGGTGATTTTTTTTTTAGCTCTTTTCCTCACTCTGGAGATGTAAAGACTTGGAGGCTGGGCAGAGGGGCACCAAAAATCCTCTCAGCAGTCCTGACTGTCCAATGTAGTCTCTTGATGTCTGATTTTGTAGCTGCACCAAACCAGACAGTTATGTATGAACACAGGACAGACTCAATGATAACAGAGTAGAACTGTTTCAGCAGCTCCTGTGGCGGTTGAGTTTCCTCAGCGGCGAAGGAAGTAACCTCTGCTGGGCCTTTTTGGCAATGGAGTCTATGTGAGTGTCCCATTTCAGGTCCTGAGAGATTGTGGTGCCCAGGAACCTGAATGCCTCCACTGCAGCCACAGTGCTGTTCATGATGGTGAGTGGGGGGAGTGCGGGGGGGTTTCTCCTGAAGTCCACGGTTATCTCCACAGTTTTGAGCGTGTTGAGCTCCAGGTTGTTGAGACTGCACCAGACAGCCAGCTGCTCGACATCCTGTCTGTAAGCAGACTCGTCTCCATCCTTGATGAGGCCGATGAGTGTGGTGTCGTCTGCAGACTTCAGGAGCTTGACAGAGGGGTCTTTTGAGGTGCAGTCATTCGTGTAGAGAGAGAAGAGCAGTGGGGAGAGGACGCAACCCTGGGGGGTGCCAGTGCTGATGTATATTAGACACAATATTGTCTAATTTTGCAAAATTGTGTAAACGAAAATATTACCTATAAAGCCACAAAAGAACTGTTTTGCGTCTTCTAACAAAACCCAGTAGGTGTTTGACTTGAAGCAGCGCAGCACAGACCGTTCTGTGTATGACATTAAAGTACCGCGAGAGCGATTAGAGGGCATTTTTGAAATGTTTGTTTTGATGTCAAATAAGGCTTTTTTTTTTTGCTTTTTTGTTAAAGCAGTGTTGCCGTTGTAAAGTTATACAGCTACAGTTGTGTTGCTGGGTTTTAAAGCAGGTTTGATGTTTTTTTTTCTTATCAGTCTGTATTTACAGCAGTTTCACTGTCTGCTCGGTTTAATGTGGATGAATGGCTACACTTTTGGTTAACTCGCTTGTTTCGTTTCTATAGGTTTTTCACATTCTAGAAGCTCTTTATTCCAAAGATACTACAAGCTAGTCAGTGTATTCAGTAGGCATAATGTATTTTAAGTTTCTTCAGAGGTATAAGGCATTGCATACAACAATAATTAAACTGCATTGACATAAAACATTTAATTTACTTTTGGTACTTTTAAAAGCAAGTACTTCTGTACTTTTACTTGAGTAAAAATCTGTCTTTACTATTTTTACTTGTAATGGAGTAATATTTGACCAGCAGTATCTGTACTTTAACTCAAGTAATGGAATTGTGTACTTTGTCCGCCTCTGCATCTTATTTTATGTTTGTTTATGTGGTGTTTTGTATGGTAGCTTATTTCCGACACAGAATTAGAAAATATAAAATATAGAAAAGGTAATTGCAACTTTATATCTCATTCTGACCTTTTTTTCGCACAACTGTGAGTTTATATCTTAAAATTAAATTTTTTCATTGAATTTCAAGATTATTTCTGCAGTTGTCAGTAATAAACTTGTAATTGCTAGTTAACATCCCAAAATTCTGACTTTTCTTCCTCAGATTTCTGAGTTTACATCTCACAATTTTCATTTTTTTTCCTCTGAATTCTGATCTTAAATTTTTTTTTTAAAGTTTTGACTGCCCCCCCCCCCCCCCTCCTATTTTTATACATATGAATGGAATTCTACATGTAAACTCAATGTAAAACTAGTTGTGAGACACTTACATTCTGGGAAAAATGTCGAAATTGTGAGATGTGAACACCCAATTCTGAGAAAAAATTAAAATTGCGAGATATAAACTCTCAATTTTCGAGTTTACAACATATAAACTTGGAACTATGAGGAAAAAAGTCCAAATTGTGAGATTTTGCCATTTTCGCAGTTTTGAGATGTCGTCAAGAGTTGTAATTACCTTTTTAATATTTTTATTTCATGGCGGAAATAAGCATTATTTATGAAATTTGACTAGTTGCAGTGTTTTTCATTTTTGTGAGATTTTGTTTTCTGCATGAAAATCAGTGATTATTTCTGCGTCTGTTTTGTACTAGACAGTTTGTTTAAAGCTGAAGTGTGTTCTTTCTGTGAAACTGAGTAACTCTTTTCAGACAGGTTTCCTAAACACTCCTGTTCATAGTCGCTCAAACCAGCTGAGCAAAATGCTGGTTAACGTCACCTTATGAATGGCATATTTATAGTCAACTTTAGAGTCTGGACATGAATCTGGGATAGGAGAAAGTATTTTAACATTTTAACAAAATATTACACACCTCATCTTTAAATTTTAGGATTTTTTTAACTGTATTCCTGTTTGGAATGATACGTGGATTATTTGACTTAATTGGTGCCTTTCCCCCCCCAAATGTGTTCTGGTGATTTGGAGAAGCGGCTCAGTTTTGCACGACTCACAATTTTGAATGTTCCTCATTTTGAGTGGAAATATGAGCTTGAATCGCTTCAAATTTTCAGTATTTAGAATTAGTCATTTTGAGCTGTTAAACTGCAGGACTACTATCTTGGCATGCTATATAAACATGTTGCATACTTTTTTTTTTTTACCAATATAAGTACAATTAAAAAAAAAATAAGTATAATGCATGCAAGTTACTGCCATGGGCTCATGTCCTTTATATAAATGAATACCTGTTATGTGTATTTGTGTATGTGTTTAGATTTAATAATTTAGTTGTGTATGAGGTTTGTGTGCTCTGTGGTGTGCATGTTGAGTGTAATTTGTCTTTCACTAGATATAATAAGTGTAATTATTATTAGTAATATTGCCGTTCGTGATTTATTACTTTAAAGAAATTCAGTCTTTTGTCTAGCAAGCATGCATTAAATTGATAAAAAGTGGCAGTAAAGATTTCTACACTGTTACAAAAAAAATCTATTTCAAATCAATGCCGTTCAAATTTTTTTTTAAATAGAGTAGCATGAGCAGCACAAGTGTTTTCAACATCGATAGCAATTAGAAATGTTTCTTGAGCAGCATATTGGAATGATTTCTGAAGGATCATGTGACACTGAAGACGAAAAGCTGAAACTTTAGCTTCTCCAATCACAGGAATACAGTACATTTAATATTATTCAAAATCAGCATTTTTTTTTATTTTAAATTGATAACATTTCACAATATTATTCTTTCAAAATACACTTTACAAAATCTTACTGACCCAAACTAGTGTATTAGTTTGTCATTATTTGTTATTTTTGTGTGTTCTGTGTGTTACGTTGTTACATAGTGTTCAGGCCCGTTCACACCAAGGACGATAACTATAAAGATAACGATAAAGATATAGTTCTAAAAATCGTTCTCAATATTAAAGAATAGCAGAGTCCATACCACAACACTAACGATAAAGGCACAGAGAAACGATATCGTTGGAATCACTTCCAGAACGATTATTTCCATCTGATGAACAATAAAAACATTGACACCCAATCAGAATCCATCCTTCTGAGCTGGAGATTTTAAAGCGGCAGATGAGCATGTGCTTAGAATAAACAGACGATATCGTTCTTGGTGTGAACGGGGCTTTAGTCTTGTAGTATTATATGTGTTGTTTGTGATGTGTGTCTGCCCTGATGGTTCTCGGACGTCTGCACAGTTGGATCACATTTCACTTGTCAAGTTTACTCGACAGGGTGAGTGGCGCCTGTCCCTTTAACAGGGCGGGGCATCTTCGCAGCCAGCAGCTGATTGGTCTACGGAAGGTGGCCTATCAGAGTCTTCGCTGCGCATTCCGAGCCTCTCGCCTCGCCACATGCGTCATGCTCAAGTCATATCCTGATCCAACAGCATCATTTGTGATCAACAGCTTTTACAATATGATTTCGGAACATTTAATTCACTTGGTCGAGTCCTTGACTGTGTTTTACATTTCCGCTGAACTCGGAGATTGACAATGTCACCAACTACGTGTCTACCGTGCCAATCAGAGAGCTTGGTCTCGGTCTGGGGGTGGAGCATCTTTCTGATGATCAGGCACAAGAACTGACCAATGATTACAGTCTGCCTGCACTCAAGGTACAGAAACTTACACTGTTGAATAGTGCCGAGCGCTGTAGCTGAATTTCTTGACATTTTTAATGTTCTTGATATTTGATAGTGTTTTGACAGTATTCAGGTATGATGATGATCATGATATTTATCTGATTTTTTTGTGAAAAAGTCATTTTTATTCTACCCAAGGCACTCGTTGAATTGTTCGTTTGTATGCATTATAACAATAAAAAACAATATTTACTTATATTTTTCATAAAACATAAAAAAAATTGGTTTTATCGGTTACGCAATATTTATCTTGTAAAGATACTGAATTTTTTTTACTATATATATATTAGTGCTGTCAAATGATTAATCGCATCCAAAATAAGTTTTTCTTTACATAATGTGTGTAATGTATACTGTGCATATTTATTATGTATATATAAATACAAACACATACATGCATGTATATATTTCAGAGAAATATGTTGTTGTATGTTATTATCTTACCTGCTATTTTTGAGTTAAGAAGACAAAGAAAGAGGCACTATTCCACACCTAATGGTCAAATAAAAGACATATTAATATTACAACATTCATAACCATTGCGACTGTACTGTAAATATTCAATATAGGCTATTGCCCAGCCCTATTGTTGACATAAATGCACATCATTCTCTTCAATAACCTTTGATTGCTTTGCAGATGTTGTTCCAGTTGTGGGTCGGGCAGAGCTCCGAGTTTTTCCGGCGGTTAGCTCTGTTATTGTCTCCAGGGAGGGAGGAGCTTGACTCCAGGTCCAGCCCCCTCACATACAGCAGCGTCCCGTTGATTACTGACTCCCTCCATCGCACGCTGGCCGCTTGCCTCGGAAATCTTCAACGCAGCTTTGATTTCCATCGCTACTTTGAAACGCAGCACCAGTCGCTGCCCTCAGAAAGAAATGGACGCGCTCAGCAGAAGTGTAGAGAGCTCAATTCTCTGCACACGTCTGTCCGCAGTTTACAACTTCACCTGAAAACACTCTTAAACGAGTATGTACCACTTAGGGTTTATTGTCATTTAATATTTTTTACAGCTTTGTGTTGTTTTAAAGGGTTAGTTCACCCAAAAATGAAAATTATGTCATAAATTACTCACCCTCATGTCGTTCCTAACCCGTAAGATCTTCGTTCATCTTCGGAACACTAATTAAGATATTTTGATGAAATCTGAGAGCTTTCTTATCCTCCCATAGACAGCAATGCAACTGAAATGTTCCCAGGTCCAGAAATGTAGTAAAGACATCGTTAAAACAGTCCATGTGACATCAGTGGCTCAACTTTAATTTTACGAAGGTATGAAAATAATATTTTTTGTGCGCAGCAAAGAAAACAAAAATAATGACTTTATTTAATTTTTTTTATTCTTCTTCCCGAGTTACCATCTTCCACCATTTTGAGAGTATCGCACGCATGCTTTCACCTACGCCTTAAAAACGCTTGATTACGTTCATTCTCTCTTCCCCCCTAACGTAAACATTACCTTGATTACATTCTTTGGTAACTCTCCAAATGGTGAATACATAACTCGGGGGTGTGGGGGGGGGGGGGATTGTGTGAATAAATAATTTTTTTGGTCTTTGCGCACAAAAAGTATTCTCTTAGCTTCGCAAAATTGAAGTTGAGCCACTGACGTCACATGAACTGTTTTACCGATATATCCTTGCTACATTTCTGGGTCTGGGAACATTACAGTTGCATTGCTGTCTATGGGAGGATCAGAAAGCTCTCAGATTTCATCAAAAATATTTTAATTTGTGTTCCGAAGATTAACGAAGGTCTTGCGGGTTTGGAACGACATGAGGGTGAGTAATTAAGTTAAATTAATTAAATAATTAAGACAGCATTTCCATTTTGGGGTGAACTAACCGTTTAAATGACCAAAAATTGCTGAAATTAATACATTTCTAAAAAAAAAAATTTAAATTAAAAGTTCACTAAAAAAATAAGATTGATTTACTCTAACATAGCCAGTATAACACCCTGGTTATAGAATAAGCTGATGCACCTAATTTATTTATTTTTTGTCTTCTCATAGGGTCATAATTCTTGAGGATGATCTGGAAAAGTTAATGGTTGCTAAGGAGACGGAGGAGATGACGTGTGCGGGATATCAGGATCTGAAGGAGCGTCTGCAGCTGCTGCAGCCTCACATGCAGGCCAGCACCTGCTGCTGGGACGACACACTCGCGCAGGTCGACCGCATGCTACGCCGAGTCTCCAGCTGCCCAGGTCAGAGGTCATCCTCTCAACCAATCACTGCACACTGCTTTGGAATTTGAATGGAATTTTTGTTTGATTCATGTGCTAATCTGATTTTAATTGTGTTTTAGAGTTTTTTTTTTAAGTTAGTTTCGTTATAATTTAGTATAGTCCTAAGAAATGGCACCTAAATTAAATTTGAGACATATTGAATGACTTAAAATTCATGATTACTGGGGTACAATCAGGCCTCTTCAAACGTCCCCCTTACAGGAGTAGTTCACCCAAAAATAAAAATGTCATTATCGTTATGTACTCACTGAAATTACATTCCAAATCTTTATGCTTTTTTTGAGAAACAATTTATACTAATAATAAAATCAAAAGATAGCTCACCCAAAAATTTTGTTTCTTTCTTATGTTGAACATAAAAGAATATATTTTGCAGAATGCTGGTAATTGAACAGTAGTAAATAGTATTTCTTTCCCTGCTATGGAAGTCAATGGGGACCAACAACTGTTTGGTTCTTCAAAATATCTTCTTTCGTGTTCTACATTTTTTGGTGAACTATTCCTTTAATAATTTCATTAAGCAAGGACCCATTATATTGATCAAAAGTGACAGTTACCGACTGACCTACCGACAGACCCCGATCACACCGAACGCTTTTTTAGGTCTAAAATGCTAGGCTGCCTTCACTACTTTTTTTTTTTTTTTTTTTTTATTTAAATTTTTTTTGTGCCTTTTAAAAAAAGAGCAGTATGCAGCGGGTTTTTTTTATGTTGCTAGGCAACCACCAAATCAGCTGTCCTGTCAGTCTAATCAAAGGATTATAGCGCGAGCGCTCTAAAATCTTTGGTTTTGCTGTTAAGTAAACTCTCATATTAGCAGAAACCTTAAAAAATACATCTCCGGGTAACCCGCGACAGACACCAAAAGTTTCTCCATCATCGCAGTTTCAGGCCTTTCTAAGCAATGGTAAACTTTTGTCACCACAATGGAATGCCCGCCTCTCCGTTCATTCGATTGGACAATGGAAAAAAAGGCGAATGATGTCAGACACTTTTCCCGCTCAAGTTGCTTTTTTTTTTTTTTACTTAAAGGGTTAGTTCAACCAGAAATGAAAATTAGCCCATAAATTACTCACCCTCAAGTCATCCTAGGTGTATATGACTTTCTTCTTTTTAGATGAATCCAGTCGGAGTTATATTAAAAATTTATTTGATCTTTCAGGCTGTTTAATGCCACTCAGCGGGTGTTGCATGCATCAGTCCAAAAGAAGTTAAATAAAAATCGCCCATCCATAAAAAAAGTGTCTCACACGGCTCCGGGAGGTGAACAAAGGCCTCCTGTAGCGAATCAATGCGTTTTTGTAAGAAAAATATCCATATTCAAAACGTAATAATCACTTTAATGTAGCTTGCGCTCACTGTTGTAAACGGAAGCAGTTCCGGGAGCATGACGTATGAGGTCAGCGTTGCGCATGCGCCGGTGAGTCTCGTGAAAACCAACGTTTGTTTACAGGAGCAAAGGAAGAAAAGTTTCCTTATTTTAGCAAAGGAAAACCAGTCTCCTCTTGGCTTATATCGAAATCCTCCGACATTCTTCTTTACAAATCCTCGTTTTGTACTTCTAATTAGTGACCGGTGTTTTGTTTTGATCTCTCCCCTGCGCTTCCGCGTGCGTCACTTCTGAGCGGCGCATGCGCAAAGCCGACCTCATACGTCATCCGCCCGGAGCTGCTTCCGTGTACAACAGTGAGCGCAAGCTAGATTAAAGGGATTATTACGTTTTGAATATGGATATTTTTCTTACAAAAACGCATCGATTCGCTACAGAAGGCCTTTGTTCACCCCCCGTAGCCGTGTGAGACACTTTTTTTTTATGGATGAGCACTTTTTATTTAACTTCTTTTGGACTGAGCATGCAACACCCCTGAGTGGCATTAAACAGCTTGAAAGATCAAAGACAATTTTTTATATAACTCCGACTGGATTCGTCTGAAAGAAGAAAGTCATATACACCTAGGATGACTTGAGGGTGAGTAATTTATGGGTTAATTTTCATTTTTCGGTGAACTAACCCTTTAAGGCGCTCGGAGCGCTCCTGCAAAAATGCGAGGCGCATAAACCGTGCAGAACGCCCACTGCCAACCGAAAACAATTCAAAAAAGGTACCTCTCATGGCAAAAAACACGTTCTGTGTGATCGGGGCCTAGACATTTTTAAGTTACAAAGATTTCTATTTCAAATGAGGCTGTTCTTTTGAGTTCTAATTCATCAAGGAACCCTGGAAAAAAATGTATCACAGTTTCCACCAAAATATTAAGCAGTGTTTATAACGTTTTCAAAATTGATAATAATAAGAACTGTTATTAATAGTTTAGCAGCAAATCAGCATATTGGAATGATTTCTGAAGGATCATGTGCATGACTACGAGTTAATTGATGCTGAAACTTCGAAATTTTGCATCACGGAAAAATTACTTAATTTTTGTTGTAGTTGTGATAATATTTCATAATATTACTGTTTTAATGTATTTTTGATCAAATAAATGCAGCCTTGATTAGCATCAGGGTCCTAATATTAATTATTAGCAGCGTAGTTTATTTAATTGAATAGTTTTATAAAAAGCTGACTCTTTTCTTTTATTGTAATTTAAATATTCTTGACAGTGTCACAAATCCTGGTACCATAAATGGGTAAAAAAAAATAAAAACCGTAAGACAATAAAAAAATATATTATAAGAGATTTTTTACAGTCAGGTGGTAATAATGCAGTTATTATAGAAAAACTTTTCATTGCAGAAACCAATTGACCAATCAAAATCGGTTATTGCAGAGAGTTTTGCCACACGGAAGTATGACCATATAAGTGTCTATGAGCTCTCGAAATGACGTCCTCACCATATAATAGGTGCGTCAGTGTGTGTTTCTGTGGTAACAGAGTGTGTCTTGGGATATTTTTAGAGTTCCTTATTCGATTGATTTCCCTCCCTTCGGTTATTTTAGGGAGCTTTAGGGAAGTAGGAGGGTAATAAAGGACAGAGAGAGAGGGATGGGGTGGGTGACGTCCTTTACGGAATCAGGCCACAATGCACAAGTAGGTGAAGTGATGCCCAGCGTCATATGATGACCCTCCTCGGACTGGTGCTTTTAATGGAGGAAGGTCAAAGTTCAGCTATGCAGTTGTTTGATGTACTTATGTACATCTGCATGTGGGTGCCAAGCAACAGCAACTATTTTTAACTTAATTACTTGGCACAAGACCCAGTAATGCATTTCTGCAGGCATCACAGTTTGCAGCAGATTTATAAAAAAAAAAAATAAAAAAAGAGCAAGAGATTCCAAATATTCTTGTAAAATATTAATGTGACTTGATATTGTTTGTTCATTCATTCATGTATGTTTATCCATATGTGCCAATATTGGTAATGTTTTGACCCTGTACAATTTTTTTAAAGGGACTAACTGGCATCATTGTTCTCTCCTCTGTTAATATTTCTATAGCAGATTTCAAAATGTTCAGTATTTTATACTGTAAATTATAATATTGTGATGCCTAAATTCACATGTATCACACTTTGTTTTTGAAGGTCTTTTTATAATATATGTCAGTTTTTGGCTATAATATCACAATGAATAACAATACCACAACAAGCGACGTTTGATTCACATAGAAACTGAATTTGTCCTGTGTCATTTGCTGAAAGGAGACACACATTAACAGGATACGGTGTATTTGTGTGGGTTCCACAGAGAGTTCAGATCAGCCAGAGGAAACAGCTGCCCCAGATCCCCCTCCTCCTGCCCCCTTTACACACATACAGGACAGAGACCCCGTTCCAGAGGAACAGGTGCTGTGTCTGTGTGTGTACTTTTAAGCATGAGAGAAATATTAGCATCTGTATTATTCATTATTACTGCTCATTTTGATGGGCAGTTGATATGGGTCGATGGCATGTTCATTTTATCTATGAATCTATGAATTTGTAAAAATTCTGCATGAAATGTTATATATATATATATATATGTATGTGTGTGTGTATGTGTGTGTGTGTGTTTGTATATATATGTGTGTGTGTGTGATATATATATGTGTGCTGTATATATATATATATTCTATATATATATATCTATAATATATATCAATATATATATATATATAGATAGATATATATATTATATTGTGTGTGTGTAGGTGTGGTATATATATATGATATACTATAGATATAATATATATATATATATATGACACACTTTTTGGACAGCTGGACTGATCTAGTAATGAAAAAAAGAGTAATGAAAATTAAGCAGTTATAAGGAATGTGCATATTTTATTTTTTATAGAAATAATTGAAACATATTAATAATATTGCTTATTGAGATTTGAAAAATGGTCTGCCAAATCACAGTGTGGTACAACCAACCATGCAGAAAAACATTAAGGAAAAAAAGGAAATTCAATAAACTAACCATTACAGACCCTAATAACCGGTGTCAAAGTCAGTAAGCGCCTTAAAAAAATGAAATAATTTGACCTTTTTATAAGGCAACATTAGTTCAGGCGATGCAACTCCCAAAAAGCATATGAATGAAGTTCTTTAAAAAACGTAATTAAAAGCTACCTGAAAAAACGACCTTAAAGTATTTGTTTAAAAATGTTAGGAATATTAATTAGGAAATATACACTAGCATAAAGGTAAAAATGGAGAAGATGATATCTATGTATTTTTACTTCACATACATTTTAAACTAGAACTAGCAACTTTAAACTTAGATTTACTTAATTATTTATAATTAAATTATTATTTATCATTGACCCAAGCAAGTATTAAATTTCGCCACAACAGACAAGCACAACTTGTCCAAACTCCAAATCTAGTTCACTTGTTTATTGTTTGTAAGTGAAGTGCCCGTTATTGTTGTCGTCATCATTTTTTCCCCCTTTATATCTCTCAAAGGATTTCACAGATGTAAATTGTGGAACAAAGCAAAACAAACTGCTTGAAGATTGAACAAGATTGAAGTGTTGTTGTTAGCAAAAATGCAGAGAGATTCATAAACGATGAACAATTTTGTGATTACTAGCTTAGCTGGGATTAAAAAAAGTTGCTTTTCTTGACCAGGAGCTGGAGGCATATGTCTCGGACTCGGACTCTGAGACGGAGTGGAGAGGGGTCACGGACATGCTGTCGCCATGGGAGCAAGAGCACCAACGTCGTGAACGTGAGGAGTCCAGACGTGTTTTACTCGAGCTAAAGTCCGTCCTGGAAATCCGAACATCAGATGGAGAGAGAGACAAGCGCAAGCGTCTGCTGTTCAGTGATCAGGGTACTACACGCACAAACACATCATATTTTAGTATTTTTCTTTCCCAGAAGTACTTTTTTTTTAGTTTAAGTGAGTCGGCTGATTCTGTTTTAGTTCTTACAACAGTCCATTTCAGTGGGGAATAAAAAAATAACTATGATATAATTAAATATTTTGTATTTTGTAAGTTGCTTTGGATAAAAGCGTCTGCTAAATGACTAAATGTAAATATTTAAGACGTGTATATTTGTCTCTGACAATAATGCTAACTAGACAAATGCTAACCAAGCGAATCAGTCCAGACAGTTCATTTGAATAAACTGGTAAAACAACAAACAAATAAACAAACGTTTTTTACCAACTTTTTTGTTATGAGAAAAATGTATACTACTGTACTTAATTTTTTCAACCGTGTTATTTTAGCATTCTTTATATACTATTATAGTGTTAGTTATTTTGAATGAGATTTTATAATATGGTTTAGTAATTGTATGTGCTTTTGTCATTTTTATTAGCTTTTTTGTTTGTTTGTTTATTGAAATGAATTGTCTGAACTGATTTGCTTAGCTGGTTTCAAAGTCTAGTTTTGTTGGTTATTTTTGATTCAGTTTTAGTACTTCAACCAAACTTTTTTTTCAGGCAGCATTTTAAATTTGTAGGTTTTTATTTTTGTTTTTCAGCATTCATGTTTTGTTTTGTTTTGTGTGTTGTATTGTTTTGCTTTTTGTTTGGTTTTGTGTTTTGCTTTTTGTTTGGTTTTGTTTTGTGTTTTTTTTTAAGTTTGCTTTTGTTTTGTGTTTTTCTTTGCTTTGTTTTGTTTTGTTTTGCTTTGTTTTGTTTTGCTTTTTGTTTGGTTTTGTTTTGTGTTTTGTAGGGCTGTCTCCGACTAAGGATTTTCATAGTCGAATGGGGATTTTCGAATCTTGCCGATATTCGACTGATAGTCGAATCATATGTTTTGGGGGCGTGGTGCAAAATACATTACCAAGAGTCAATTCAGACATTCGACAGTCATAATTACGTTAACACACCCAAATGGGGTAAATAATGTTTTATCTTTTGATTTAAAGATAGTTAACATTAAACATAAGCGAAACCCTCAGAATACACAAACATTTTTACAATAGTGCTCTCGTTATAACGTTGTGCATATGACAGTATGTTCTGCATTTCTGTTTTGAGCTGCGCACGCTGAAGATGACCAGTAGAATGAAGCAGCAGGTTTTCAATCAATGGGATTTAACTCATCGTTTATCTCATATAGAATATGTTTCATTATTTATACAACATAACGTTAATATTATGACTTACAGGCTATCTGCACAAAATGCCCCGAATGCACATGAATGTGTCTGCGCGTCTCTGAATTAACTCCTTTTGTGGACGCGTTCTTCACACAACAACGTGCAGAAACATGGCAACTAAACTCTGAAAATTCACAACGTTTTATTACAATAGTGTTCTCTCTCTCTGCGCTGAAGAGAGAGAGAGAGAGAGACGGGGTCACATCACAGTGGAGTCAGTCTTAACCATGGTTGCAAACACATACCAGCTTCATCACTGTGTCTGTCACGCGACTCTGTTCCCCTTTCAGGTTCTGTCTTTACATTTATTTTGAAGATGAAGCTCGCGATTATGGTAAGGGAGGTTACATTTCCGATGAGTGCTTGCGGTGTGCGGCCAATCACAATGCACGGGGTCAGGCTGGCCAATCAGAGCAGAATGTGCTTGTCGGAAGGAGGGACTTTGTAGAAAACGAAGCGTTTGAGAGAGGCGGGGCATAGAGGACCTACAATAATGTACAGAATTTGAAAAATAATGTGTTTTTTGAACATTAAAGCATGTCAACATATTCTGTTACACCAAATAATGATCTTTAAAAAAGCATCATATGACCCCTTTAATATTATGCATTGTTGCTTGTCCTGCTCGCGCTGTGAATGAAGTAGGCCTACACCACCGTACAACTCAACCAAATGCATCTTATACAAGATAAATAATACACGATATGTACTGAAATGAACTGAACTGAAATGTTTTGAAATGACTTGAAATGAAAAAATCACTCCTCTGTCGGTCACGGATTATGGAAAGTGAAACTTAAATCTATAGGGGTGGTTGGATTTATTCACGCACGTTAAAATATTTATTTGAAGCTTCTTTCTTTTCAGATTCTTATTTACAGAATTATCTTAATAGGCTGTATAGTAACTTATTGGGAGAAAACCGATAGTTCTATGTGAAATCAGACATTTGAGCACCCCCATATAGCCAAAATGGCATGATCACAACTCCTCTGCGAATATTTGACTGTGAGATTGATAGTTGAATCAGGCTCCTCCTATCAAAGCATCGAATCGTTGACTATTCGGGGTCACCCCTAGTGTTTTGTTTAGTTTTTTAGTTTTGTTTGTGTATTGTTTTTTGTTTGGTTTTGTTTTTTTGTTTAGTTTGTGTTTTGTTGTTTTATTTGAGCTTTATTTCAATTATCGAAAAAATGTTTGTAAATGAAAACATACAAATTTAGTTTGATAAATTATATTTAGAATACACTTGAGTTAGTGTAGCTTTTGTTTGTTTTTAGCTTGTTTTGTCGCAAACTTTATCATATTGACCGCCTGTAATGAAACTTTTTTTTTAATCTACATTCACGTTTCAAACTACTTGTAGCTTAAAAAAATACTTGTCTTTTTTGTCCTTCTAGCCGCCCTGGCTCCATTTGCTAAGGACACATCAAAAACGGACACAAACTCTTTAGAACCGCATATTTCAGCAGAGTCCATGTCTACCACGGAAAACCATGTCTCCCAACAAGGAGAGGAGAATGAATGTGAACAGCAGACTGAGGTTCTGAGTGGGGCGGAAAGAGAGAGAGATTCTGTTACTGAGTTTTGCTGTGGAGATTCTGATGTAACTGGGGCAGCTAAAGATACCAGAGATGAGACTGCGGAGGAAACACAGCTCTTCCAATCAGACGGGCTTATAGATGAGGGGCATGATGGGACACACCCGCTCACACCCAGAGTGCCCACCATCTCTGTGATTGACCGATTGACAGAACTGCATGGCTCAGAAGCGATCAGTTTCAGCTCTGCCCTGGCCGCCCAGGTAGCAGCGCGCTCGCATACGTTCACACACATGCAGGAATGCACCTATGAGGACTCAGAGGAGGAAGTGGCATCACCGCAGATGAGAGAAACTGAAGAGGACTGAAACAGCAAGATATTTATTCTCATCCTTTTGGTTGTATTTATTCAGCTTGATTTCAGGTCACAGACATCATTGGATGTAGCTGGTGTGTGTGAATCTGTTTTTGGCGTGTCTCTGTTTTAAAGTGTGTGTATTTGTGTGTGTGTGTGGTGTGTGTGTGTGTGTGTGTGTGTGTGTGTGTTTGGGGGATTTATGTTTCATGTGACATCCCACGTCCACTCTCCTCATGACAGGCCTCAGCCCTCAGGTACAAACTGGCACATGCTAGTACACAGAAATAACAGACCAAAACCTAACATTAACACAGACTCACGTGCAAAACTACATGTCCTTGGCCATGTCCCAGTTTCATTCACTGTAACAGAGGTCCTACACAGAATAACCAAAACTAGCTCTTAAAAAGTCAGTTTTATTGGGTATATCCCACAAAGCTCAACAAGAACATGTCCGAGTCATATTTGACCCCAATTAAATTAAATTAGAAGGAAAAAGAAGTATATTTTTTATACACTTAAGATTTTGTGTATTGCTACATTATTTTCATGACAAGTAAGCACTTTTTTCCCCCAAATTAAAGCGCATTCTTTTTACCGCAATACAAAATAAATAAAGTTGTTCTTAGTTGTTTCTTTTGCAATGCAAGAAATACTGTGCATTGTGGCTTTAAAAAATATAATATATATACAGTATATTCAGAATATATTTTGACTTTGCGAAAATGCAAAACTATTTTCCTGCATTACGCTAATGACAGTTTCATTTATTTTGAATTGTGGTAATGAGAATGATTTTATTTGTTCCATATTGGGGTAATGAGACTTTGTCCCCTTTAATACATGAATGACAATTTTATTAAGTATTCTCAGTTGCGTTGAAATGAGAATTTTTTTTTTTCACATTAAAAATAAATTTAATTATTTTTTACCATTTTGATAGACAGTTTTTTTTTTTTTTTTTTTACATTTTTGGTTCAGAGAATAAGATTCTGATACTGAATTTTTTTTGTAATAAGTGGAAAAAAAAAAAAAAAACATTTTCATTGCCACAAATGCTATCATCATTAGTATTAAGGGCGATATACCATATTTTCTATTACACTAATGACAATATTTTGTTGATACTGTTAATGAGCTAAGGACCAGACTGGAAAAACGTATATGACCCCTGTGTGTGTGTGTGTGTGTGTGGTGTGGGTGTGTGTGTGTGGTCTATATAATATAATGTAGTACAGGATCTCACAAAGTGAGTCACCCCTCACATTTTGTAAATATTTATTATATCTTTTCATGTGACAACATTGAAGAAATTATACTTTGCTACAATGTAAGTAGTGAGTGTACAGCTTGTATAACTGTGTAAATTTGCTGTCCCCTCAAAATCAGCACACAGCCATTAATGTATAAACCGCTGGCCATAAAAGTGAGTACACACCTAAGTGAAAATGTCCAAATTGGGCACAAAGTGTCAATATTTTATGCGCCCACCATTATTTTCCAGCACTACCTTAACCCTCTTGGGCATGGAGTTCACCAGAGCTCACAGGTTGCCACTGGAGTCCTCTTCCACTCTCCTCCATGACGACATCACGGAGCTAGATGTTAGAGACCTTGAGATGCTCAAAAGGGTTTAAGTCTGGAGACATGCTTGGCCAATCCATCACCTTTACCCTCAGCTTCTTTAGCAAGGCCGTGGTCATCTTGGAGGTGTGTTTGGGATCATTATCATGTTGGAAAACTGCCGTTCGGCCCAGTTTCTGAAGGGAGGGCATCATGCTCTGCTTCAGTATGTCACAGTAAATGTTGGCATTCATGGTTCCCTCAATAAACTGTAGCTCCCCAGTGCCGACAGCACTCATGCAGCATAGGACCATTAAACTCCCACACCATGCTGATGTAGACACAGCAGTCCCCCCCCACCCCCTTCAACCTCTGCAGCAATGCTGGCAGCACTCATACGTCTATTTCCCAAACACAACGTCTGGATATGATGCGGAGCACGTGCACTCAACTTCTTTGGATGACCATGGCAAGGTCTGTTCTGAGTGGAACCTGTCCTGCTAAACCACTGTATGGTCTTGGCCACCATGCTGCAACTCAGTTTCAGGGTCTTGCCAATCTTCTTATAGCCTACACCATCTTTATGTAGAGCAACAACTCTTTTTTTCAGAGCCTCAGAGAGTTCTTTGCCATGAGGTGCCATGTTGAACTTCCATTGACCAGTATGAGAGAGTGAGAGCGATTTTAACACACCTGCTCTCCATTCACACCTGAAACCTTGTAACACTAATGAGTCACATGACACCGGGGAGATAAAATGGCTAATTGGGCCCAATTTGGACATTTTCACGTAGGGGTGTACTCACTTTTGTGGCCAGCGGTATAGACATTAATGGCTGTGTGTTGAGTTATTTTGAGGGGACACAGAAATTTACACTGTTATACAAGCTGTACAATCACTACTTTACATTGTAGCAAAGTGAAATTTCTTCAGTGTTGTCACATGAAAAGATATAATACAATATTTACAAAACTGTGAGGGGTGTACTCACTTCTGTGAGAATTTACGGAAAATAATGTCAAGTAAGCAGTACACAAAATCTTAATTGTACCAAAAATAGGCTTCCTTTTCTCTATGAAAATATTAATTTCAATTTTGGGATGCAGTATGACCCACGCATGCAATTCACCTCATTAATTATAACAAAAGGCAAAGTTAATACCCACATTGCAGCTGATATGTTGTCCTAAAAAAGACAGCATCTCTCCTGCAGTGAAGCCTCCATTTTATAAGTTTGTTTTTGCTGCTTTAGGGAAATAAGTAGCTGCCCTGATTTCATTTCTGGATCAGACTCTGACCGTTTCTGTTCAGACAAAGCTGGCGTTTCACCACTGTGACCATCACAGGGCTATTGCTTCAAAGTACTTACAAAAGTTTAAAACCAGTTTCAAGCCAGTTTTTCAGCTCCCCAGCGTCTCACGTCGAACACTTCGCATAAAAAAAATGATCAGGTCCTAATTAAAGTACAGAAGAAAAAAAAAAAGATTTTAGGCTTTTCTCAAATAATGCTCAAGGCTGCTTCAGCCTTTCACACAAAACCTAGTTTTAAACTTAAACCCACTTTTAACACTGTGGGAAAAGGTACGAAGCTACAGTTTAACTTGCCTTAAACAATGTTCCCTTGTAAGTGCACTTTACAACTACACTTAAATCTTAGAATGTTAATGACAATGTTGATCAAACCAGACAGCAAAATCGTAGATATAACCATGTTTGTGCGTGTAGTGTATGATGTTTTTATGTCTAACATTCTTAACTAATTTCCCCCCATGCATATGCAGGACTCAAACAATCGTCTTGGCCGTGGCAGAGACCGTCTGTGTTTGTCCTCACTCAACACCAGTTTTGCCTTTTCTAAAGGTTCAAGTTTTTCCTCAGTCCAAAAGTGGCAATCTTGCATTTCATTTGTGAAATAAAGTACATGTGCATATATGTGTGTTTGACATTGTGAGATGAATCAATGCAGTTCATGCTAAAAATAGGCTTCTGAGCACACTTGCTTAGAGAAGCAACCCATGCCATTATTAGACGAGCGATTCTGCCATCTACTGGACAAAATAATAATTATAACAACAACCATAATAATTCTAAATATATAACACATTTATAAATGTAGATCATTTAAAGTATAATTTATAATGTATTTTTTTTATTACATATTTAATATATCACAATGCATTCAGAATGTTTATTTATTCGTGCACAAGCTAATCTGTTGTTATTATTATTAAAGAACATGGTGTACCAACTAATTATGATTTTAGCGTCTATAGATATCATGACCAAATATCTTAGCGTAACTATATATCCGCTATGGATGTTTCAAAATAAACCCGCACTGTCAGACTTTTGTGTGAATGGATTTCCATCATTAATATTCCGCTTGCTACTTTACAAACGAACCCCACGACTTGATTTGTGAATTATATGTGTTACATAAAGTGACGTTTGCGCAATGGTCTTATCTGATTGGCTAAGACGCAGAACGCGCTAGTCAGCTGGCCAGGTCATGAATATTAATCAGATGACTTTTCAGCGTCAGCACGATCTAGTTAACATTCATGAGGTTATTCTTCGCTATGGTAGGAGTCTACGGGAATGTCACGCGCTCAGCTGATTCGGCAGCTTTTCTCGGCTCCTCCCACAATGTATCGGTCCCCCTCCACCTGTTTTTTTACAGTCTGTGCTCTACACTCGCGTCCGGGATCATGGAGGCGAACGGGACCGAGCCGCTGCCGGTGCAGCCAGCCGTAGACACGCTGATACTAAACGGGGACGCGGCGGAACGAGAAGAAGCCGACCCCGCCAAGAAGAAGAAGAAGAAGAAGAAGAAAAGCAAGTCCGCCGCTTCCGGTGAGTGTCTCATTCATAGAAGTGAGTGCTGACTGCTGAGGCCCCTGCTTTAAGTACTCAGCTGTGAACTCTTAACGTCTCAGATTAACTCAAGACAGGACTGCATGTGTCCTGTAGCTGTCTACGTTGTAGGTCAGGCATTAGTAAGAGCAACAGTAAAAAACAAAAAAAGTATTTTCCCAGATTTTATTTGAGATGTTGGGACAAATACTTATAATACATGTTTACATAACACATGCCAAATAAATATATCATGTTATACTTGATGCATATTTTTTTCGTTATTAATTTGATGTATTATTTTGCTCTCATTTCAAGCAGTTTTGAGATCGTACGAAAAGTGTGTTATATATATATTAGATTTTTACTGATTATTTATTAGATATTACTTCATATTGTATGTGATTGTATTATTTATGTCATTTCATTAGAGATATAGGTGAAATACATATCGTCTGTTTGACATCCTAACGAAATGCTTTTAATATAGGGTCATATGAAATAAATAATAAATATTGTTTATGTTATAACTTTATACTTTTGTAGAAAACTTTATACCGTACCTTATTTATTAAAATAATGTATTTTTATTATACATTTAGATGATATCAGTTAGTGTAGGACTTTTGGATCCTGCGGAAATTACTTTAAAAATCATTTAAATATTTTTTTGAGTTATAAAAAATAAGAAATAACTTAGAATTATTAACATAAAAATATGAATATTATGTCTGAAATATACTTTTCAAATATGTATTTTTTATATGTATTATTTCTTTTTTTTATGTAGCTTCTAGATTTATATATATATATATATATATTTGTAATTAATCATACTATTATATTATGGTAATGAACTAATATTATGCTGAAAATGCTGTTTTTGTTTGTGGTCCACAAAGTTTTGAGCCCAAAGTGCAAACCAAGTAGACCGCTCACTACATTTTTAACCTAAAACATCCCTAAAATGATGTCTAGTTAGGCAGCTCACATAAATGCCACCTAGTTAGGCAGCTAGCCATAAATACATGCTTGAAATTATATGGACAAGTTTGCAAGCAGCCTGGCAGAAGTGTGTTTGCCACTTTAATATTGCTATTAAAGTTACTGAGTTGAGAAACAGTCTGATTAATAATACCATTCTTATTTTAGGTTATGTCAAATTCTGCTGTGCACACACTTGTATTTTACAGTATGTTCTGCTTTGTGTGCTTGCATCATCAGGTCTGATGTGTTGCCCTACCAAGGTTATATGATGCTGCAGATTGTTTCTCAGGCTTGTTCCGAGCCAAGTTTGCTGTCATATAGATCCAGTATATGAGATGAAGCTGTGGACAGCTTCCAAACTGACAGCAGTTACTCACTTCCTTATCACACACACACTCACACACACACAACACAACACACACACACACACACACACACACACACACAACACAGAAAGGAGTGTTGGAGGACTGCAGCTTCTGATGCATCTGGCACACTTAGCACTTACTTTGCTTATGGCTTGTTCACCTGTGTGTGTGACTTTGCAGCAGGACACAGCGAGCAGGATGAGGATGGCGAGGTGAGGAAACAAACCGAACTGCAGAACCTGGATGAGAAAGAAAGAGAAGAGGATGGAGAAGAAGGTATTCAGCTTTCAAACGCACACTTCTAGTTCTTTTACCGCACAAATGATCTAACATCGCTGTTTTCCTACGATGCTTCAGCGTTCTCATTCTCACAGACTGTGTGCATTTTCAGACTACCAGTTACATTTCCTTTACATTTGTTCTGTATCCCACAATACAATACATTTCCAGTTGTGATGAATGAAATGAATGTAATCAAGATGTTCGACATTATCTTGACACTTTCCTTTTTTTGTAGTTATTTTTTTTTTGGTAGAATAACACCTCTAGGTTGATGTGTTATTACGCTAAAATACAAAATATAATTTTATATTTCAAAAATAACTCAAGGTCAAGTCTCAGCAATGTAGCATACTACTGCAGAAAATGTTTATCATTTATGTTTTTCTAATATATACAAACTTTTACACAATTATAAGTGATAAATACAGTACACACACACACACACCCACACATATATATATATATATATATACTAATGATATTTAAAAAATAATGTGAATAGTTCTATATCATTTTTACATATTTTTTTATTTTATGTATACAGCATGTCACATTACCTTTTTTGTTAATGCAGATACACAGTAGTTTAGTATATTTTTGTTCTTAATATTTTGAGATTGGTCTTTTTTTTATATTCCAGTTTTATTTTTGTAATTTGTTGTCTTTTTGTCATTTTATTTGTTTTTTTTAATGGATAAGAGTTTATTACATTTATTTTCCCCAGTTAAAAAAAAAAAATAAATAAAAAATAAATACAAAATAAAAAAAGATCTATATATATTATATGACTATAAATAAAGACATGAACATACATGTACATATTTCCAAAATAGTTACTGTATGTGTGTGTATTTATATATATATACATATTAAATATACACAGTACACACAAATTATGTAAACAAAAACTTTTATTTGGGATGCGATTAATCATTTGACAGAATGTCATGTATGTATGTATATGTATATATATATGTATATATAGTGTGCAGTATATATATTCTCACTTTAATTACACATCACTTGTGTCTCAGACGGTGAGGAAGCTGACAACGTCTCTGGGAAAAAGAAGAAAAAGAAGACAAAGAAGAAGAAAGGACGTAAGTTTCTTTTCTCATCTCCTCGTACATTGTGTTCCCTGCAGGACCAGAATCAGAGCAGAGCTCATTGGTTTCCAAAATGCCCTTGCTCTTTGCTGATTGGACGAGATGTTAGATAATGACCGCTGAAGAGAAATGAGTAGTAATCAGTTATCATCAGTGTGAACGGGACCGTGTCAATGCAGCACCTTTGAGTGTGTGAGGGTACGGGGGCCTCGGTACGATTCGGTGAGGTGCGTGTGTGTGTGTGTGCTGGTGTTGAAGGGGGCAGGGAGCGTGTTTGACTGCCAATGCAGCGGACTGGCCAAACGCCAAATCGCTGTGCCTCTGGGAAAATCCTGCAGTGCAGACTTTATTTCAACAGGGGATTTTGAGCAGGTCACCAAATGCTTTGTCCTTATTTAGCTGATATTTATCAGAGTCATAACATAAAGCGTTCAAGTCAACATGAAAAACTGATGTTATCAGTTCGTTTTTCCATTGACGGGTAACTGACAGGCCTTCATATGGTAAAATATTTTCTCTGAAATGTATTCACACTCATTTTCAGTCTTGCTTCATTAATGCACAAAAGAAAAAGCAGAAGCAAAAATGTTCACACTGCATTATAAAATGAATAAATTAGTCCATGTGACTACATATGCGCAAACAAATACCTCATCATATTAGATCTGGAACAAGCACGTACAGCAAGTAGAATTAGAACGCAAAAATATATAGCAAAACCGTATATTCTAATATAATATTTGCTATATTATGTAAAAAACGCAGCGCTCATCCCAGCTGCCCAATCACAGTGGACGAGGGGCGGGACGAATACCACACCGACCAATCGCCACATCCTGCTTGTATAACAGCAACCCGACAACAACAAGAAGCACAACAATGGAACAAACACATTTAAAACAAGGGCCAGAAGAAGTACTTTACATTGTGTCGACATTTTTATATTCAGAAATAAACTGCGAAATCAGATACTATGAACACTTTTGTGGATATTCCGTATTATAGCACCGCAGAAGTGCTCTCAAGCGCTCACAGGTAGGCGTTTTCAGTTGGCTAATGCTTTGGTGGACACGCATACTCTTACACTGTATGGAAAAGAGCAGCGTGAACATTCTGCAAAATACTTTCTTTTTGAGTTCCACAATCCACGGATAAAATTCACGCTGATTCACAACGAAATGAGATTGAACTGTCCCATTAAATGCATTTGATGATGTTGTTTTCACATTGATATCTACCATCTCTCCTCTAGCCAAAACCCAAACGGACCCTCCATCCATCCCCATCTGTGATCTGTACCCCAGTGGTGTGTTTCCTGTGGGTCAGGAGTGTGAATACCCTCCATCACAGGATGGGTAAGATATTTAGTCTTTTCTCAATGTGAATACACTCTTTAACGCCCCCTCAGGTCACCTTGTCCTTTCTACAGACTGCTCTACCTCGTATTACCCTGTGCTCTGTGTAATATTATATCGCTGAGACTACTGACATAGAGGTCACTCATGTTCCCTCGCGCCCAAAGTACTCCAAAAATAGTCGTCAATGCTGTGTGTGCGAGGAACAGCTCATAAACTTAAACTTCCTCACATCATCTTGTCTCTTACTAGAGTCCTGTGGCAGTCTTCAAAGGCATTTATGGCCTGTAAATTTATGATCTTGACCTGACTTTGCCTTAACGTAAACCATAATCGTCAGAGGAGGTACAACCAATCAGCTATAAGTTCATTTTTTAAACCTGATTAGCCAAATGTTAAACTAATGTCTCAACAGATGTTTTCTGTTTTTACTTTTTATAATCATTTTTTAATGTCATTTATATTGCTCTTAATTACACTAGTTTTTGTATTTCTTTTTCTATTTAATAGCCTGGTGCAATATTTAATAGCACATCCACAAAAATGAGCCATTTCATTTTACTCGAGCTAATCAAATACCCCGTATGAGACTTTATAAGACTTTTCCAATCCAAATAATGGCGTGAAGAAACATTTACAGGTTCATCTCTAACAGTGTTTATGATGATGGTTATTCTCAAGGTAAATAAATGTACTTACTTTCTGCATCATAAAGTGTTTTTTGGACCTCTCAGGCGTAGCGCCGCTTGGAGAATGAGCAATGAGGAGAAGCAAGTGATGAATAAAGCCAATGAGGAGATGTGGAATGACTTCCGGGAGGCGGCTGAAGCCCATCGACAGGTGCGGCAATATGTAAAGAGCTGGATCAAACCTGGAATGACTATGATTGACATCTGGTGAGCCCATTATGACTTTGATATCTGTAAACCTGCAGTGTAAAAAACAAAAAACGAATTGGTTGATAAAATACAAAACCGTAACTTCCCCACCCTAAAAATATCAGTTGAAATTATGCTATTCTTAAAAGAAATCAAGCCCAAGTGTCCAAATTTGCCAGTTGTTTTTGATATTAATGACATAGGTCATAGTTGCCAGCTCATAACACATCCTATTTTCATGTTTTGTCAGTGAGCGTCTGGAGGACTGCAGTAGGAAGCTGATCAAAGAGAACGGTTTGAATGCAGGGCTGGCGTTTCCTACCGGGTGCTCGCTGAATAACTGTGCTGCTCACTACACACCAAACGCTGGAGACCCTACTGTCCTCCAGTACGACGATGTGTGCAAGATTGATTTCGGCACACACATCAGCGGTATGGCTATATGGGCGTCACTCTGATTAAAAAAAAAGTGGTCTGCCTGAGATGCCATTGATAATAATAAAGGGTTAGTTCATCCAAAAATGAAAATTAGCCCATGTTTTACTCACCCTTAAGGCATCCACCTAGGTGTATATGACTTTCTTCTTTCGGATGAGTCCAATCGGAGTTATATTAAAAATTCCAACAGTCCAAAAGAAGTCAAATAAAACGCTTGCATCCATAATAAAAACGTGCCTCACACGGTTCCGGGGGGTGAATAAAGGCCTCCTCTAGCAAATCGATGCAAATCGAAAAATATCCATATTTAAAATGTTATAAATACTTTTTTCTCACTTCCGCTGATTATCATGCGTGCAAGCTGTTCCGGCGGATGACGTAGGACGTATGCGTCGTGCATGTGCCGGTGATTAGTAACGAACGCGGAAGCGCGGAGGAGAGAGCAAAACAAAAAGCCAGTCACAAATTAGAAGCACAAAACGAGGATTTGTTACAAAAAAATGTAGGTGGATTTCGATATAAGCCGAGAGGAGACTGGTTTTCCTTTGGTAAAGTAAGGAAACTTTGCTTCCTTTGCTCCTGTAAACAAACTCGCGAGACTAGCATATCTCAGAGGTGCGTGCGCGATGCATACGTCCTAAGTCATCTGCCGGAACGTCTTCCTCATATGATAGCCAGCGGAAGAGAAAGAAAAGTGTTTATAATAGTGCTGTCAAACGATTAATCACAATTAATCGCATCCAAAATAAAAGATTTTGTTTACATAATATATGTGTGTGTACTGTGTGAATATTTATTGTTTATATAAATACACACACATGCATGTATCTATTTCAGAATTGTTTTTATGTTTATATAATAAAGCTGCAGTCCTTAACTTCGGCTCTCTAGCTTTAATTAAACAGAACTGCGTGCGTCTTGCGGAAGTACATTGTAGCCGGAGCTACTTCTCTCTGTATATGTCGATGATGAATCACGCAGGTACTGGGCTACTCCGCAGCGGTACCTACCCGAACCAGTCTAAATTGTCCGAATATAAACACTTATTATAGGTGTTCCGTAGTGATTCAGGACAAGCCAAAACACGGTTTGGAAAACGGATTCATGATATACTCGCTTATTATATTCATTTTGTAAATTTTGAACACAAAAAAAAGTTACAGACTGCAGCTTTAAATATATTTATTTATTATATAAATATATACATGTAAATATTTTTTAAATATATGCTGTATGTGTGTGTCTTTTATATATGCATAATAAATAAACACAGAACACACACATGTATTATGCAAAAACTTTTATTTTGGATGCTATTAATCGTTTGACAGCACTAGTTCATAACGTTTTAACTTGGGATATTTTTCTTAAAAAAACGCATCAATTCGCTACAGGAGGCCTTTATTCACCCCCCGGAACCGTGTGAGGCACGTTTTATTATGGATGCGCGAGCTTTATTTGACATCTTTTGGACTGTTGAACAAAAACACCCGCCTACTCCCCTTCTAACGCTTGGAAGAGCAAGGATAATTTTTTATATAACTCCGATTGGATTCGTCTTAAAGAAGAAAGGCATATACACCTAGGGAGGGACTCTTGAGGTGAGTAAAACACAGACTCATTTTCCTTTTTGGGTGAACTAACCCTTTAAGAAGGTTTTTACTAAATAAAAATGTACTGTGTGTTTTAGGCAGGATCATTGACTGTGCCTTCACTGTCACCTTCAATCCAAAGTATGACCGCTTGCTCGAGGCTGTGAGAGATGCTACCAACACGGGCATCAAGGTGAGTGTGTGTGCGATTGACATGATAAAGTTATTGTGTGTGTTTGTGTGTGCGGAAATAACTTTTTTTCTTTCCACAGTGTGCAGGTATAGATGTACGTCTTTGTGATGTTGGAGAATCAATACAAGAAGTGATGGAGTCGTACGAGGTTGAAATAGATGGCAAAACGTATCAAGGTATTGATGAAATACATTATTTTTTGCAAATTGTTAATACTGATTTGAATCCCTTAAGTGCACCTCATTTTGTGTGTATTTCCTCAGTCAAACCTATTCGCAATCTGAACGGACACTCTATTGGTCAGTATCGGATACATGCTGGTAAAACAGTGCCTATAGTGAAGGGAGGAGAACCACCAGAATGGGGGTGTGTGTGTGTTTTTTTTTGGGGTTGTGTGTGTGTGTGTGTGTGTGTGTGTGTGTGTGTGTGTGTGTGTTGATGTCATATCATTTTATGTTGCCTTAAAGGTGTCCGTGTTACTTTGGCTATGTCCGGAATAGCATACTACTATTACTATTTATGCAGTATGTATACTTTGCGCAGTATGCATGGAATTTCACACCTTTCTCTAATCTTGAAGGTGTACATTTCAATTCAGCGTACTAGATTACTCCTCTTACTATTTCTGCAGTATGGAGTCATACTGTATGGAAAACTGTATCCCATAATGCAATGCACTCACCTTGACCTTTCACATATTAACCAGAACAAGGCTGTAACCATGTCTTGAAATTTGACATGATCCCAATTCCTTAAACAAAACGTATGCCTAATGTTTCTTGATTCGTCACATTCGTTATGAATCATGACAGAATGATAGCATGTATTTTCGGAAACACTTCAGAATAGGGAACGCACATTCACTGTTAACTAAGAGTTTTCCCTTGCTGCTTATTTATAGTTAGTAAGGTAGTTGTTAAGTTTAAGCATTGGGTCGGGTTAAGGGTCTAGAATATCCATATGTGCTTTAAGTACTAATAAACAGCCAATACGCTAGTAATATGCATGCTAATAAGCAACTACTTAATAGTGAATGGTGTTCCCTAATCTAAAGTGTTACCATATATATATATATATGACAAAAATTGAACAAAAAAGTAGAGTAGTTTGCACTAGATATTACTGTTGGTTGTTTACCATTTCTGTCGTAAAATGTCAAATATTAAAAGTTTATCTACTTACCTCTTTCCTCACGCTTTCACCATTAAAACTGAAGCTTTGCGCTGAAATTCATGTTCAGCTTTTTTAAACAGTAAAGTAATATTAGTAAGTAAGATCAGCTGCCATTTTTAACATCTATCTTGATCGTATTGAGATTTTTACAACACAAAACTGCAATAAAACTGAAAAAAGCAGCCATTTTTATTTATGACATGAGATGACAACAGTGCAGTATACTACAGTTGAAACTTTTGTTGTTACTTACAATTGTATGTAATAAATAAAAAAACATAGGCAGTGTTTATACTACTTTGTATACAATATTATTTGTGTACAGTAGGATACAAATGATGCTCAGTATCCTGTACATGTATACTAGCATATCGTCATTGCTTACTGCAGTGTGAAAAAGCTAATTGCGCAAGTTGTTTACTTTCTGTACACATTATAATTATACTTTGTGAGAAACTCAGACATTTAAATTGTTGAAAGACTAAAATGGGAATATATGACATTCAATTTCATGTTTATAGAATAGTGCTGTCAAACAAAATGAATCGCGATTAATCGCATTCAAAATAAAAGTTTTTATTTACATAATATATGTATGTGTGCTATGTCTATTTATTATGTATATATAAATATGCACACATGCAGTATATATTTTGAAAATATTTACATGTATATACATTTATTTATTTATATTCATATAATTTATATTATATATAAATATATTTAATATATAAACGTAACATACTTTTCTTATATGCATGCATGGGTGTGTATTTATGTATACATAATAAATAATCACAGTACAAACACATATATTATGTGAACAAAAACTTTTATTTTGGATGCGATTAATCGCGATTAATCGTTTGACAGCACTATTATAGAATAATGTGTAAATATTTTGACTGCCTCTCTATTAATTTCCATTCACGTCCAGGAAGGGGAGGTGTACGCTATCGAGACGTTCGGCAGCACTGGTAAAGGAGTGGTCCACGATGACATGGACTGCTCGCATTACATGAAGAACTTTGATGTTGGACATGTGCCAATCAGGTAAGAGCCAATGATAGCCAAATCAGCCGTTCATACATTTAAATGAGCACATGTAGCATTTCTGGAAGATCCGTTTCGTCGTTTGACAATTTATGCATTGAATGCGTCAAATTCATAAGTATGGTTTTAGTAATCATTTTTGTGTTGTTTGTATTTACGCATTTTACATTTATGTTTTTTCCACAATGCAGGCATTTACAGAACAGTTTTAGGTTTAGGAATGATTTATGCAAGATATGTGAGAATTGTTCGCAAGAACTGAAAACGTTTACGCATTGAATGCAACAATTTCATAAGTATTTGTTTACGCATTGTATGCATTTATATTTTTATGCATTAATGATTTGAATGTTTTTAGGTATGGCAAACAATTTATGCATTAAATGAGATGATTTCGTAAGGGTGGCTTTATTAATAATTTACGCATTGTGTGCATTGACACATCTTACATTCGTGTATTTAGCATAATGCAGCTGTTTACACAACTTTAGGGTTACGAATAACTTTATATGTGAGAGTTGTTCGCAAAAACCTGAAAACATTTTCCGACTGAATGCGACAATTTCATAAGAATGGTTTATTAATAATTAACGCATTGTATGAATTTACTTGTTAGCACAATGTAGCTATTTACACAACAGTTTTATGTTTACAAACGATTCATGCATTATACGCAAAAACAATTTTTT
The DNA here is from genome assembly GCA_018155175.1 of Sinocyclocheilus anophthalmus. Taxonomy (NCBI): domain Eukaryota; kingdom Metazoa; phylum Chordata; class Actinopteri; order Cypriniformes; family Cyprinidae; genus Sinocyclocheilus; species Sinocyclocheilus anophthalmus. The sequence continues at coordinate 72,495 of JADLZN010001567.1, read as the reverse complement.
ACGTTTTGTAAAAAGATTTGTGCATTGAATGCGACAATTACGTAAGAATCTTTTTATAAATGTACACATTTATGCAGTTGAACTTGACAACTTGATGCTGCTATTTACACAATACTTGTAGGTTTACGAACAATGCATCCATTGAACACTGCAGTTTACGCAAGAATGCTTTTGGGTTTTGCAAACTATTTACACACTGAATGCTGTCATTGCATATGAACAATTTTCTGAACATTTTCCTAATTTTATGCATTTAGTCAAATGCAGCAATTTATAATATTCATCTCGGTTTTTAGGTTTTATGAAATAACCCGCATAGAATGTGACAATTATATGAGAATGATTTCTAAACAATTAGCAAAAATTGTTTTCTTTGTATGCTTGCTTTAATGAACTTCAGGCTGCCCAGGGCAAAGCACTTGCTAAATGTTGTGAACGAGAACTTCGGCACCCTAGCGTTCTGTCGCCGCTGGCTCGACCGTTTGGGTGAAAGCAAGTACCTGATGGCCCTGAAGAACCTGTGTGACCTGGGCATCATCGACCCCTACCCCCCTCTCTGTGATGCCAAGGGCTCGTACACGGCTCAGTTCGAACACACCATCCTGCTCAGACCTACGTGCAAGGAAGTCGTGAGCCGCGGAGACGACTACTGAGACGTACATATGCATAAACACTCGCACTCCAGTCCCATGCAAAAACATACACAAACATATAGGCATTCTTAAAAGAATAAACTAGTTTAATACCTGAAATGCTGCTGTGAACGCGCAACATATACTCAGCATTAAGTAAGGCATGAAAATACTATGCATGGGTACGAGTCAGTGCCCGAAGTGAGCGAGATGAAGACTTTATACTCATTTGTACTCTGTGTAGTGAATGAGAGAATGTAAAGAGTATGGCTGCTTGGCTTTACACGTCACTGAAGGGCTTTTGCGAGAAAAACAAATTCATCAGGAAATAAATCCGTAATGCGCACAGCTTTTAGAGTTTTTTTGGTATTTGTATAATATCAAATGGCTGTCTCATCTAGTACCTATTACATTTTGAACTCCCGGAATTCTTTTTTAAAAAAAGACTAAATAAATTGTACAATACTTCAAAGTGTTTGTAGTTCTTTACAGGTTAAATCTTTCATTGCAGGCTATTGCATGATTATTATTCCTGACATTAGCATTTCGGTTTATCAAGAGCACAAACTTTGAAACCGAAATCATGTTCAAATAGTAGCTGACATAATGAGGAAACTCTGCTCAAAATAAGATTTGTAATTAGAATTATGCAAATGTTATGACTAATTTCTGAATTGTATGCGCAACGTATGCGAGAATGATTTTTACAGTTTGCATAATGGTATTATTCATTTATGCATTGTGTAAATGTACACATTTAGCATGATACAGCTATTTGCATAACAGTGGTTTTAGATTTACGAATAATTTCTGCATTGTATGTGGCGATTTACGCAATAAAAATATTGAGGTTTTCCAGGCATTTTATGCATTGCCGTTATTACACGGGAATGGTTTTGTGAATTTTATGAAATTAGTCCAATGCAGCCATTTAAAATAGTTTTAGGTTTGTGAACTATTTGTGCATTGAATGAGACAATTACATAAGAATGATTTTATTAATAATTTATGCCTTGTATTCATTTACATATGGCACGATGCAGCTGTACAGTAGTTAAACGCATTACATGCTGCAATTTGCGCAAGAATGTTTTTAGGTTTTGTGAACAAATGACGCATTTTATACATTTGAGTATAATTCAACAATTTACACAACAGTTTTAGGTTTTATGAATGATTTACACGTGACAATTATGAAAGAATGGTTTATAAAGGATTTGCATTCTGCACATGTTTTATGAATTAGTCTTTGTTTTCAATAGTTTAAAAGACTTCTAAAATATCAAGAGACATGCACATTTCATAGAAACTTAATTTCACCAAAGTCTCAAGACAACCTTTAAAACAGTAAAGAAAACAGGTGACAAGTTGTTTAGAAAAATGCAAAAATATTCTCCTTTTATTGAGGTAAATTTATCTATGAATTGAGGTAACAATTTGCATAGTTTTACATCTATTCCTGCTCAAAAGCGGAGGAGGAAAATGGATTTGAACAACAAACAAGATGTGGAAACGCCGTAAGATATTTGAGCAAGTGTGTGCGTCGCACAAACATCCAACAAATTGTACAAACTACAGAGAACGGTCATTAACGCCACACACAGACAGGGGGAGAATATAACAGCATCCGATGTCTTTTGCTGGTGAAAAAGTCTTTTACGTTTTCCTGTAAAATGGAAAAAAGAAATCTCTACCCAAATACCAGGTATAAAACTACATTCCGAGGAGGTGACAGAAAAAATTCCTGAATCGAGTCTTGTCCTTAAACTGATTTGACTTGGCAGGGCACTTGGTTGAAGATATTAAAACACTTGTGACATGAAGAGAAAAAAAACCATCCGTTTCTTGCGCCTTCTTTCATACTGACGCTACAAACAGGCTCGGTACACATTCACAACTCGACTTTGGTTTGTGGACAACAATCAGGAATACATTCAGACACCGATGAGAGTGGCATTAATGCTGCCGACTTGGACCAATTTCACTCCCTTCGTTCACGCGCACAAACGAACGCTACAATCACTGCAAGAATGCCTCCTACCGAAATCTGTCAGTTGTAAAACTGTAAGGCATAAGTGTGCGTGACAAAAACATACTCGCCACATTTGCTGTACACTAGAAAAAGGAGCTAACCGTCTTAAAACTGTATTAACAGAATGTACAAAACAAACAGTCTCTGTGGTTCATGGGGTACTCGGAAGGGGTCAGAGGTCACTGGCTTTGCTTTTGTCCTGAGAGTTTCTCTGTGTGTAGAAGAGAATGTAGGCCTGGGCCTTACACACTTCCTCCACGGCACACACACTCAGTTTGGAGTCGTTACAGTGCACCCAAAACCCTAAAAAGAAAAAGGATAAGTTGGTTTACAATACATCTTTTGGTATCATTGCACAAATCCTGCAGAAGTACAACAGATTGACAGAGTAGGCCATTCAGAAGTGGCAGATGAAAAGAATCACATTTTACCTCCTTCTGTATTATAGCAAAAAGCAGTATAGTGGCCAGAGCCAAATCCCTTCCCATGATGCATGACGACAGCTGAGAGTTGGTAGAGGAAGTGTTGAGGGTGGGGTAAGTTACTGGAGTCTTTGCAGCAGTAGGGTTCCATGTTCAGCTCCTGCTCAAACTGAACGTGAACGCCAATCTTCTCCCTGTGGTTTCGCCCAGACCACCTAAACATACACGCGTGTACGCATTAACATCCGACTGGTAACAGCAAGCTCAAAGCTGGGAAAGTCGTTCATGTTTATGTAAACGTGTACCTGAAGCGTTTGAGGTGCAGCCTGAGAACATGAGGCAGTTTGTGAACCATCAGCTGTTTTTGAGCTTCAGTCAAGACCACCTGCTTTGAACAGAATCGCCGTTGTTTGCCTTAAAAAGACGGCAAAACAAAAACTGCATTAAAGCATATTTGATGAGTGGGATTAACTCCCTGGGAGGAGCTTTAAGCCTTTGAGGTGAAACTTAAAAGTAAGGTGTGTTCTTTTGATACTGTAGTACTTTCTTTTATCTCAGTTTAATGTTTAGACGACTATAAGTTAGCCATTAAAGTGTTGATATCCTGAAGAGTGTAAACACTGTGACGCTTTCAAAATATTGCTCTCTTTGTTTGAGCAGCTCAACAACTACTTCAGGCTTGGCCATTGATGTGAGTTTAGGTGTTATCTGTTTGACTGGCTGATCAAAAGTTGGGCACTGGGTTGTTCAACAACCGTTTAACCATCCCCTTTACTGGTCACTAGTGGTGCAGAAATAACACACTTCACCTTTGAGTGCCATGATATCCCCTTCAAATTGCAAGCTATTTACTATCCCAAACGTTTCATTAAAGTAGCATTGTATGTTAGTGTTTCCAACTCACTGTTGCAGTGGTCGCAAGCATAAATTGCTCCCTCCAAAGCCTCGGTTTCTGTAAACTTGGCCAGCATCTCTGTCAACCCACACGGAACCTGTGCAGCATCCTTACTGTTGCTGTGGTAACGTTCCGGGAATTCCAAAGAAAGATCCCAGAAGGGCTCTATTGTGTTTGAGCGATGATCGCAAGCTAAACACCTCACCTACCAGAAAAGAGAAAAATACATAGCAAAATTGTATCTGATATATGCGAAAAAGTGATTAAGGACACTCTACTCAAGTATGTGAATGCAAATGAAATCAAACTGAAGCATCTGAAATTTGTCAGAATGCAAGCACATGTGTCTTTCTCAATGTTGGCATAAAGGCACTGTAGTACCCACTACAGCACCCTTTGTGGCAACACTGAGAATGCAACATCCAGTGTACATTGTGTTCTGCTATCAGTTTTCTTTTGGCCCTGTCCCCAATACCACCCTAAACCCTTGCTGTCCTTCGTAATTTCACATAGGCTTTTGGGTTGTCATCATTTATGTGCACTTTTGCCAAGCATGTACTAACATGGGCTCCACAAAAGTGCACATCAATGGCCTATAGCAGCTTCAAATGGAGCTTTTCCACTGCGTGGTACAACTCGGCTCGGCACGGCTCCGTACGACATGGTTCGGCTCGGTTTGCGTTTCCACTGCAGTTCAGTACCGCTTTAGAGTGGGCGGGATTATTCACATGTCGTTATAGTTGCGCCACATCTACAAACCCGACCCTAAAAAAAAAAAAAAACTTTTTCATTCCGCATCGGCCCATCAAGCTCTCGCTGGATCCGCTCCTCTGCTATCAATGATACCGCAACAGACAACAAAACTTTTTGATTTAAATCTAGCGGTTCTTTTGTGTTTGTGTCGCAAGTTCAGTGACGCAGGAAGTGACGATTCTCTCTGGCCAATCCGTGATCAGCAGAGTTTACACGTCACGTTTTGGTAACGGTACGGTACGCTTGGAACCCCAACCGAGGTGGTACTAAAAAAAGTACCAGGTACTGTACCCAGTGGAAAACCTCCCAAAAGTGAACCGTACCGAGCCTTACCGTGCCATGCAGTGGAAAAGCGCCAAAAGAGGCACTTTTGAGCACCCTTCTGAAAACTAGAAATGTCAAAATGGGACACCCTAAGGCAGGGGTGTCAAACTCAGTTCCTAGAGGGCCGCAGCCCAGCAGAGTTTAGTTCCAACCAGCTCCAACTCACACCTGCTTGGAAGTTTAATCCTGAAGAGCTTGATTAGCTGGATCAGGTGTGTTTAATTGGGGTTGGAGCTAAACTCTGCAGGGCTGTGGCTTTCCAGGAATAGAGTTTGACACCCGGTAAGGGTGAGCAATGGAGGGCCACTATCCTGAAGAGTTTAGTTCCAACCCCAAATAAAACACCGTGTCCAGAACTTTCAGGCAGGTGTATTGGAACACGTTGGTGCTGAACTCTGCAGAGCTTTGGCCCTTCAGGAGCAAAAGTGGACACCCTGCCCTACGGTCTTGTGGACAGGTACACCATTGGGGACAGGGTCTTTCAGGTGAACTACTGACAAGCGGGAACAACAGATTGATGGTAACGCTGACATTTGAATGTAACTATCACTCCCTTGAGTACGGAGGTTTGTTACCTCAGCAATGCAAGAACATATGTAAAGTATGAACAACAAGACTGCACACTTGCAATCCATTGGCCAGGTCTTTGTACTTTTCGTAGAATTTGTTGCTGGCCTAATGTTTACATGTTAAACAGCTTACGTCATTGTATGTGCGTGCAAACTCTACCTGACTGAGGAGCTGGCCATGAAAGATGGTGTTGACCACGCTGAGCACCTGTTTGATAAGCAGTCTCTGATTGGCCGGAACAGTGGCAGGTGTCAGCGTTCTGGTCCGTTCCAGCTCATGCTGTACTTTATCTAAGAGTTCGCAAAGAAATTCCTGCGCGTCCTGCTGTGCATAACCCCGGAACGCCGGGATCAGCTGCCACACGGAGTGCAACATTGCAAACGGAGACACCAGAGCCCACTTGCCTGACCACATCACCTGAAACAGTGTGTGTAACTCATGACAAAGCGAGATGTGTTTGGAGCTGGGCTCCTTAGGTTGTATGAGCTCCATGTTGCACGAACGGGAGGCCCCTCCGCTGAGCCCTGATCCCTGGTTGGAGCTTTTTTGCTGGGGCACGTGCTGAGTAGAGAGTCCTAACTTGCGGCTGACCGCAGAGGCTAGCAGCTCTAGTGCTTGGTTCAGATCTAGCCTCAAAAAGCACTCCCGGAATACATGCAAGTGACTCAGAACCTGCAATATCGAGTTCATGTAGCAAGTATTGCCAAGGTTGCGCAAACCCGTCACTCCTGGAGTTACGGTGGGTCGCCGTTTGATAGGCGAATCACCTGTTTTAGGAGGTGGGGCCCGAGGCCGTTTGGCCTTGGGTTGTGGACGGGGCCTCTGCTGAGGCGTTCTCTCTCTAGGAGTTCGTGGAGTAGGGGTGGAGACACGAGCAGGAGCAGACCTACGCCTCACAGATTTGGTGCTTTTGGTTGACACTGCAGTGGCATCCGTAGAAGCTGCCTTTAGGCTCTGTCGACAAATGCGATGGCTCTTTCTCGGAGGTGCACTTTCCAGCTCCTCCTTGAGCTGCCGTTTAAGTTGCTGCCGCCTTTCCCGTGCCTCCCGCTTCCTCTCCTCCTCTTCCTCCTGTTGCCGCTCCTCCTCGAATCTCTTCTTCCCCCGTTCTGTTTGTGCAAACCACAAGCGGAACACACGGCCAATCAGGGCACGACGGCGGTGCCACAGTGCTGTGAACATGCGGTCTTCGTCACGCAACTGCAGCTCCTGCGTGCTGGTCGACAACTGGTCTCCTGCAGCCGAGGATGAGCGCAAGGTGCGGCCACTGCGCGTAGTGACTTCATAGCACTGGCTCTTAATGGCACTTAGCGTGCTACGCAGCAGCTTCAAGTCACCCGTCGCATTATCATTCAGCACGTAGTCATCGCATAAGTAGCAGTATACATACAGCTCATTCACCTCCAGGGCCAAAGGGTGGTGCTGCTCCTGTAGACAAATAAACTTCAATATGAATATAACATCAAAGAAACAGTCTTATAAAATCAGACATAATCTAACAATAGGTTTACCATTTTTTATAGATATTAACGTTTATATCTACATTTACATTTAATCATTTAGCACAGCAGACACTTTTATCCAAAGCGACTTACAAATGAGGGCAATAGAAGCAATCAAAACCAACAAAAGAGCAACAATATATAAGTGTTGTGACAGGTCCCAGTTAGTCTAATGCAGCAGACAGTGAGTTTAAAAAAAATAAAATTAATAAAATTAAAAAGCAGATAGAAATAATATAGAATAGATAGAGCTAGTGTTAAGAGGGCCATGTTATTATTGTTATTTTTTTCATAATTAAAAAGAAAACAAGTAGATAGAATAGAGAATTCCAGTGTTAGAGGGTCAAGTATACAAGAGATGTGTCTTTATATCTAAAAATGAAGTGTGTAATTTCAAGATCAACTGATGAATTACTTACTAACGAATTTCTTTACTAGTTGATGCAGCATATTAAGCTAAGACAGGAGCAAGCACTTTAACATAAAAAAAACACTTTTTTTCTCACCATCTGGTGAATCTCATAAGAACAGCACCCAATTTTTTTTCATAAATTGTATGTATTAAATGACTTTAAACAATATATCAATTACTTGTACGTAACTCATCATTTAACCATACCTTAAAGTGCTGAAGCGCATGTTCTTCTATGTAGCGTCCACACGCTACATGCGAACAGCTGAGACATGCCCACACCGACTCAGTGGTGTTGCAGTCCACACAGTGCCATTTCTGCGGGTTCAGGATCGAGTGGTCCCGCGCGAGCCTTAAGCGACCCACGTGCTTACACCTGTCCATCACAGTTAGTCACTGCCCTCTTCACATCACCATGGTGACGGCAGCCAGCAGTGAAACCAGCTCCTCCCAAGGCATGATGGTTAATCTGCAGAAAACAAAAAATGGATCCGATGAAAATAGACATGTGCTTTTTTGTAGAAGTAGGCCTATGCTTCATTCGTGACATTATTTCTAGTCATAAATATTTCAGACAACAAGTACAGAATCTTTCAAAAGTTTAGCGTTCCGTAAGACTTTTTTCTTTTTAAAGTGACAGTAAAGATTTGTACATTGTTAAAGAAATTCCTAATTGGTGTTCTTTTGAACTTTCTATTCATCATTCTGCTATTTTTTTCTTTTTTAAAAAAAATCACTGGCGTTTTCACATGCAAATCAGCACAATGGAATGATTTCTGAAGGATCATGTGACACTGAAGCCTGGAGTAATAATGCTGAAAATTCAACTTTGCATCACAAAAATAAATTACATATTAAAATGTATTAAAATATAAGCAGTTCTTTAATGTGATAATATTCCACTATATTATATATATATTATAGTATCTATATATATATATATATCATATATATATATACTCTATTTTATTAATAAATGCAGCCTTGTCGTGAGCATAAGACTTAGGCCTATTTCCAAAAATATTAGACAATCTTACTGTCCACAAACTTTTGAACAGTAGTGCATGTGTCACAGTTTACAGTGTCTTCTGTGTCTTGTGAAATAGTGATCCCATATCAAATGAACCCCGAGATACACACAGTGTACATTAAGACAGGTTATATTAAGACCCCCACAAGGTGGGGGGGGCAGTTTAACAGAGCCATACCATAAAACTATTGCAAAGAAAGAACAAGGTTGAGCCGCTACTAAAGGCGGACGAATCTATTCCCGCATATCACACACACACACACACAACACACACACACACCCAAAAACAAAGAGGGGTCAAATGAAACTAACAATTATGATTCTCAACCAGTAAACCTGGTAATCGAAGTACACATGATACTGAGTGATCGCTATATTCAGGTACTCCAAATAGGGCTGGGCGATATAGCTAAAAAAAATTCTCAACGATATAATGTTTCATATCGTTCGGTATCAATAATTAGGGAATTTTTTTATAACCTTTTTTAAAACGAAAAGCAATAGAAAAAAAATGTTTCCATTTAACCACTGCATTTATCATTAACAATTTATTGAAACAAACAAATGGTTTTGTTTGTTTTAACAATCAAACAATAAAAATTTAACAAATCTCTCATTTCTAATGTTTTATATGCAGATTAAATAGGTCTTTATTATATAGGTCTAATTGTCTCCCGAGGCCACAGGAGGGCGCAATGAGCAAAATAATGCAGCACATTTAAATTGTCAACGCAAGGAAGTAACTCTATAAAAACGTGCATTATGTCTAAATTAACTAATAAAAATCAAATATAATTTCATAAATTGCAAAAACAATTATGAACAAAACAGCATCAAATATTTATGCATTGCTTAATACAAAGAACCGAATCACCCATCACACAGATTGCCTTAAAAAACATACGAGATGCAGTGAAACGGAATAAACCTCAAATTCGTGACGCGTTTTCTAAAAGTTTAAACCGTTTTAACCTTGCATGGCTTTCTATACATCTCTTCTGTGAGACGCGAGTGCAGCAGTCATATTTGTCGTCTAGAAAATGCGCGAATATGCGTTCTGTGTGAATGGCTTGGTTTCGGTTTTAACCTAATCAAGATCTTCTCCGCGTTGAGCTACTATATTTCTCTAATATTTTAAATGCATAACACAGCAGCGCCGCGTCTCGTGGGCTAGACTTATAAAACATTCAAATGCAACAACGTCACTTACATCATCCTCGCCACTGATGGCGCTCCCCGACGCTCGCCTAACATTCAAATGCAAATGTTTATTTTAAATTCGACTAATATTCATTCTTTATTCGCAATCTCCTCATCATCACAGGCAGGCAAAAGCACTCATTCAGAACGTGTTCGTGGTGTGCGTGCGTCTGCGTCACTAATAGAAGTGACGATATAGAAAGAAGGTTTGTTTTGTACCGCCGATAAATACCGATACCGTTTTATCGCCAAGGCCTAACTCCAAGGTAATTGAAAGAATATCATGGTACGTCATGTCCAAAAAAAAAATGTTTTACATTGATATAAACCACAAAATGTAATAACTACCACAATTGTGTTGTTGTACCAAGATATTTATTTACACAGTAGTACTAGCTATACTACCTTTGATGGTACCTTTGTATGCACATACACGCGTGCACACACATACAATACAAAGGTACTATCATGCATGACTGTATTTCTGATATTATCCACAAACATGACTTCATCCACCATATTCAAATAACGTGGATTTAACGTCACATATGCACCACAGTATTTACATGACATACCAGGTTTTTAGACATGTAGCATGGTGCCGTGTCTGCATAACTCGACAGTATCATGGTGCTCTGAAGAATATCTGTAATCTAAACTAAGGTATCGATTTCAAGCTGGTAAACATCAGTGAGTATTTAGCTTAGCATGTAAACAACCCGGCTTATTTGGCTTCACGGACGCCTGATTATCGGTGTCACTACCAAAATAACACCCCTCTTTCTCTGGGCCCCACGTGTGTTTAACAGAAACAAACTAGCAGCCAACCTAGAAATACACCTTTGTTGACATTATTCTTGTTTAGAAGGTTAAACATGCGTATAGCTATTGTAAGAGGCTTTGTAAAAGTTATTACCGCACAGCCAGTGCTGGTCTTTATCGCTATGGTTCTACTCGAATTTCGGTCTGGGGTTGTAATTAAACGACGGTGGACAACCATACTGATCTCATTTAACTAAGTTAGTTTAAACTAACGTGATCAGTTTGACTCTGAAGGTGTTTAGGCGCGCGAATGGTGCTAGGTGCTAACCACCTCCTTCATCTACCTGGTCTCAAAGAGCTAACCAGGTTAGCGGCTGAGCTCAGAGCAGCTCGGCTAGTTTAGTGTCTCTAACCAGCCAGTTATAGAGGAAAGTTACCCAGCGCACGGGATGCTAGTGCGCTAATGCTAAAATCACACAGCAGTGAGGCTGAGGTGCTGGGAGCTTGAAATACACTGGTTGTGTTTTGTCTCCGCCGCTAGTGTGAACGCGATATGATCGGAGCTGTTTGAAACCGGCGATATTTTACTAACCTGATTTTCCGTCAAGCACTGGTTACTTCTGCGGCACAGCAGCGAGCGCCATCTTGTCTGCGCTTGTCGCGTGGAGTGTCCCTCCGTGACGTCACGCCCGAGAGTCCAGACGCCGCTCAAAACAAAAGAGTCACTTTAACACACCTCGCATTTACTCTCTTCAAAATAAATGTCCGGATTTGATAAGAGACGCTCGGTAGCGAAACACGTGAATGCTGTGAACCAGTTTAAACGGTGCCTATGGTGACTAATGTTCAGTGTTGGGGAAAGTTACTTTTAAAAGTAATGCGTTACTCCAAAAAAAAAAGTAACGAATTGCGTTACTTAGTTACTTTTTATGGAAAGTAATGCGTTACGTTACGTTTGCGCTACTTTTTAAATCTGGACAGGGCTTGCTTGTTTGATTTTAAAATAAAAAAGTTCTATTTTTGGCAAATATAAAAGCCTTTTCACACCAAAAGTGAAATGAATAAGCCTCAGGCTGAAGGGAAAGTAAATTTACGTCCGTACAGTAGAATGCAGAAGAAGACATTTCAACACACTTCAGCAATAAACAAAGACACAAATGTTCGTCTAGAGTAATTTGTGCTTATTAGTGGTTAAACTGGATCATTGAAGGTCAGAAGCAAAAACAATGCTTCATGGTTAATTGAATGGGATTAAATACATAAAGCATATTTGTGTTTTTTAACATTTAATTATTGCAGGTTTGCGTCATATTCTGAGTTGCATTTTTTTAATTCATTTTGAGGAATACTGAATCTGTGTTTTTTTTTGTGAGTGAGATGAATTAATGCATATTCATATTTATTTTGAACTACAGTAACATCTGATTTCTCTCAACATGGGGACAGGAGAGCTGTCAGTCAATAAAAATAAAACAATGTAACTTGCGTTATTTGAAAAAGTAACTCAGATATTCTCTTGTAAATTAAAAAGTAATGCGTTACTTTACTAGTTACTTGAAAAAAGTAATCTGATTACGTAACTCGCGTTACTTGTAATGAGTTACCCCCAACACTGACAGACCAAAATGTTTACGTGTCCATCTCTCACTCAGTCCTTGTGTGGAAACGAACGTGCATTAAAATTAATAAAAAATTCCACGTATAATGAAAAAAGAATTCTATATGATACACATAAGTGCTTTTTATCAAAATGACTTGTATATGTCAATACAAAAGAGCATATTATGAATGCATTCGGAAATGTAAATGTGACCCTGGACCACAAAACCAGTCATAGGGGTCTTTTTTTTTATTAAGATAAATAAATAGGCTTTCCATTGATTTATGGTTTGTTAGGAGAGGACAATATTTGGCCGAGATCAACTATTTGAAAATCTGGAATATGAGGCTGCAAAAAAATAAAAATATTGAGAAAATCGCATTTAAAGTTGTACAAATACAGTTCTTAGCAGTGCATATTACTAATCATATATTAAGTTTTGATATATTTACAGTAGGAAATTTACAAAATATTTTCATGGAACATGATTTTTGGCATAAAATAAAAATCAATAATTTTAACCCACACAATGTATTGTTGGCTATAGCTACAAGTATACCCGTGCTCATGACATTAGCATGTGAATTATTCATTTATTTACTGAATGTAATTATATTTTAAAGTGATAGTTCACCCAAAAATGAAAAATTCTGTCATCATTTACTCACCCACAAGTTGTTCCAAACATGTAAAGCTTTGTTCTGCCGAACAGAAAGGGAGATATTTTGAAGAAAGTTTGTAACCAGGCGGTTTTGGGGCACCATTGACTTCCATAGTAGGAGAAAAAAAATATATGGAAGTCAATGGTGCCCCAGAACTGCTGTGTTTCCCACATTCTTCAGAATATCTTCCTTCGTGTTCGGCAGCACAAAGGCATTTATACGGGTTTGAGACTACTTGAGGGTGAGCAAATGATGACAGAATTTTCATTTTTGGGTGAACTATCCCTTTAAATTATGTACGATTGTAATCTACTGTTCGTTCATATAACTGCGTGAGACGAGTGCATACGGGAGGGGTTCCAGGGTCAGATTCCTGTAAACAGACCTGCGGCTGATCTCAGATCAGAGCGCCGTCGCTGAGCCTGGACGCCACTTCCGGTCCCGCGATGGCGGTGGATTTGACTCCGCGGTTCAGAAGACTGAACAGCCAAAGCTGTTTGAGAGAGAATAAACTACTGGCAGGTACAAACACACGATGTATATGATGCGCGGTTGTGTTTACATACAATTCATTTGGTTAGTTAACTGTATGCTTCCACTAGTTTAATAACGACCTAGTTACACCAAATTCAGTTGTCGGGTATTCAGTTGAGCTAGGCTTTACTATGCTTTTCATTGTGTTTATTATGTTTTATTTGTTTGTGTGTGGTCCTTCAATATCTCGGATTCAATTATAAGTTTTAAACTGATTTCCTTGAATGTAAATGAGCCGAATCCCTTTAGTTCTTATGGTGAAATAGCTCCTGTGGTGACATTACGAGTTGAGTCTTTACTGGTAACTTAATACAAATATTTAGCAAAATACAGTGTAGTCTGAAATATCTACATTAGGAATATACTTTATAACACTGTCTAAATTACAGTCTTCTGTGTTTGGAGACTCGAAGTAGCATAGAAGAATATTGGATACATGTGCATTAATAATAAGTTTAAAAAAGATCAAACATATCTTATACAACTGTTAATGGGAAAAATTCCCATCCATAAAATGTGAGATACTTTAGGGTTTTACTTCAGGGTTTACTGTAATGTTTTACATAAACGTAAAAGCGAAAAGGCATTGCTACTTCGAGTCTCCAAACACAGAAGACTGTAATTTAGACAGTGTTATAAAGTATATTCCTAATGTAGATATTTCAGACTACACTGTATTTTGCTAAATATTTGTATTAAGTTACCAGTAAAGACTCAACTCGTAATGTCACCACAGGAACTATTTCACCACAAGAACTAAAGGGATTCGGCTCATTTACATTCAAGGAAATCAGTAAAAAAAAAAGAAAAGAATAAAGGTAAGGCATGTAGAAGATTTTTAAGTGTTAATAATTTAGAAGCCTGAGAAATGATTGTATCAAATATAATGTAGTAGGCTTTATAAGTTTATAAAGACACAAAGTATAAGTAGTATGATGGTATTTAAAAGTTACAGCGATATATCAGGTGATGATAGCATGGTACCGTGGCGTTTTGGTCATTTTTGTTAGTGTTTGAAGACTTTCTCATTTTGTCCTGATGCCTCTTAGGTTTCGGTGGGCCCTTCAGGGCCACTCAGCTGTGGCAGAACATCATCGAGGCTCTGCGGACGCAGGTGGAGCTCGGACCCCGCAGACAGCACCTGCGCGTCCATCACGACTGCTTCACCGGCTCTGATGCGGTGGACGTGGTTCTGAGTCACCTCATGCAGAACATCTACTTCTGCTCCAGCGAAGTGTCCCGTCTCAAAGCCGCCAGGCTCTGCCAGGCCTTAATGGAGTCCAGAGTATTCGAACCAGTCGGGATAAAGCTCTTCAGACGGGACAAAGAAATGACCTTTGAGGACTCCAGCTGCAGCCTCTACCGCTTCCTGGACGGATCGACCAAAAAGACATACAGTGGCAGTGAGCACCAGACTCCAGACAAACAGACTGGAAAGAGGAAGACCACTTCGAGGTAATTACGGTTGTATCACTGTCACATCCGAAAGTTTATTTTGCGGAGCTTAAGGTTGTATGCTGTATCTTTGTAGGTTTGGACAAATGCAGACCATCTCCAACCCTTTGGTTCTTGGATCATCAGATAGAAGAGTGGAGAGACTACTGAAGAATATAAACCTGCACCCATCTGTGCCCTCTGATTTAAATCGTGCTGCCATTTCCAATAGCTTCCTGTCAAGAAAAGGTGAAACTACACATCATTTTGATTGTTATTAAACAGAAATTCTTTCACAGGACAGCACAATAGCTGCTTTTGTTCTGATGCAGTCTATTGTGGTCTAATAGAGTCTGATTTGGTCTCTGATGACGTCTTAATGGGTTTGATGAGGTATAAATGTAGTTCGGTGTGTAATGGGTTATGAAGGGGCCTGATGTGGTCTATTGGGGTCTGATTTGGTCTCTAATGACATCTAAATGGGTCTAAAGAGAATTAAATGGAGTCTGATGTGTTTGAAATGGGTTTTTGAAGGGGTCTGATGTAGTTTTTAGGGGTTCTGAGGCAGTCTCTTGTGGTCTGATAGAGTCTGATTTGGTTGGTTGAAATGGGTTTAAATTGAGTCTGGACTGGTTTCTTCAAGGTCTGATGTAGTGTAATGTTTTAAATGGGTCTAATGTGGTTTCCTGGGGTTCTGATGTATTCTATCGTGGTCTAATAAAGTATAATGTCTGTAAATGAGATTTGAAGGGGTTTAAATCAAGTCTGAAGGTTTTTTTTTTTTGAAGGCTTAATGAGGCTGATGTGGGTCTGATGTGGTTTCTTGGGTTCTGATGTAGTCTATTGTGGTCTAATAGAGTCTGATTTCATCTCTGATGGCATCTTAATGGGTTTGATGAGGTATAAATTTAGTTCGATGTGGTGTAATGGGTTATGAAGAGGTCTGATGTGGTCTATTGGGTCTGATTACATCTAAATGGGTCTAAAGAGGTTTAAATGGAGTTTGATGTGTTTGAAATGGATTTTGAAGGGGTCTGATGTAGTTTTTAGGGGTTCTGAAGCAGTCTATTGTGGTCTAATAGAGTCTGATTTGGTCTCAGATGAGATCTAAATTGGTTGGAATAGGTTTAAATTGAGTCTGGAGTGGTTTCTGATGTAGTGTAATGTTCTAAAGGGGTCTAATGTGGTTTACTGGGGGTTCTAATGTAGTCTATTGTGGTCTAATAGAGTATACTTTGGTCTGTAATGAGATCTAATTGGGTCTGAAGAGGTTTAAATTGTTTTGTTTTTTGAAGGCTTAATTATTTAAGACTGAAAGGGTCTGATGTGGCTTCTTGGGGTTCTGATGTAGTCTATTATGGTCTAATGGAGTCTGATTTGGTCTGTAATGAGAAATTAAATGGTTCTAAAGTGGTTTGTTTAAAGGTGTGTTGAGGTGGTCTAATCAGGTCTGACATTGATGCGGGTTCTAGGGGTCTTTTGAGGTAGTCTGCTTTTATTATTGTATTGTGTTATAGGCCTAAATGTTTTCGATTAAAATAAATTATTTGAAAATAAAAACAATCAAAAAATAACACGTAAAAGTTATTTTGTTCCAAGTTTTACCCATTGACAAACGATTAGACAACAGTAAAGAAGGATGCAAGACCATGCCTTTGTGACCAGTCTTTACTATTTTGTCTCTTCTTGTCTTTGTCTCAGTGGTACGGGACGTTTGGAGGCAGCAGGCGTTACTTCAGTTGCTACAGGTGGTTGAGATCGCTATGCTAGACTGTATTCTGACCTCACCTGCCAAACCGGAGCCCCTGCGCTCATCTCATCGCAACCACGGTGACCTGGTCATCTCCAACACTTGCGTGGATCGTGAAGTGTCCGAAAGTCTCAACCTGCCCGAGTCGGTTCACAGCACTCAATAAATACCACCACATTTAGATTCATCGTCTCTGTTTGACTTCACCTGTGTGTCATTTCTCTCTTTGAAGGTTGGACGCTTGGCTGACGGCAGCGGTGGATTGTCTTGATCTGTTCCCAGATCAGTTAATCGTGGTTGCCAGTGAACAGCTGATTCAGCAGAATGCAGCATCTGGGAAGGAGAAGCATAAGAGACTGCTGTTCGACATTATCGCCAAGTATTACAACAGCCCCGAGAGACCTCCACTACTGTCAGGCCGCTACACCGACGTCCAGACTGGAATCCTACATCTTTTGGGTAAATGTAAAGCACAGTGGGCTTTTGGGACACTAAAGGTGCTGGTGGCTGTTTGTTCTTTAGAATGATCTTATATGTGTGTCCTTCATTAGATTGTGGGAGAGGTGAGGAAGCCATGAGAGCAGCTCAGCTCTGTCTGCAGCTGCTGGAGTCCACAAGCAGAGACGAGTTACGCAGACTGTTGGGTTTTATGGCAACCGCTGCAGATAATGAAGCTTTCAGACTGCACAAGCAGGTTAAAGAGAGTTCTGTGTATAAAAACATCAAACATGTGTCTTTTTTAAAAAACATTATGAATTATTACCTGTTCATAAAAAGAAAAAAAAAAAAAATAAATAAATAAAAAAAAAAAATATATATATATATATATATATAATATATAATAAGCCATAATAAAGTTTGTGGCATAAGATACCTGTATGTGTGTGTGTGCGTATATTTATTATGTATATACTGTATAAATACACAAACATGCATGTTTATATTTAAGAAAAATATGTTATGTTTATATCTTAAATATATTTATATATAATATAAAATAAAAGAATATAAATATATACATGTAATATTTTAAATATATATATTGTATGTGTGTGTATTTATATATACATGTAAATATACACAGTACACACATATATGTAAACATAAACTTTTATAATCTATATATATATTATAATATATATATTATATTATATATATATACGTCTTGTGTGTGTGTGTGTGAATTATTTGTTTTGGTTAAAATCAAAAGAGCAATAAATTAATTATAATTTATATAATCGTTAATGTATCTTTTTTGTTACGTTTAATTTATTTACGGTTGCTTATTCTATTATTTTATTTATAGAAACGAAAAGATTAAATGTCTTTATCTCTAATCAATTATATTCCTACTATAAATGTATATACTGTATTTACACTTTTGGGGTTCATTACTAAAAAAAATTAAGTGAGTATTAGGAATTATCCTAAAAATATTTTTTTTAGAAGACCGACTCCTTTGTTTATGAAAAAAATGAATGCATTATTATTAATTGTACAAATGACTAATTATGTATGAAGAATTATACATGATTCATGATTATACATTAGGTACAAACAGTCTATTTGTGCTCATCAAGGCTGCTTTTATTTGAATAAAAATACAATGAAAACAGTCATATTGTGAGATATTGTTACGCTTTAAAATATTCCTAGTTTTCATTTTTTAAATATATTTTAAAATGTAATTTATCCTGTGAGGGCAAAGCTGAATTTTCAACATAATTTATTCCATCATTACTCCCAGTGTCACATGATCCTTCAGAAATCATGATAATATGCTGATTTGTTGCTTAAGAAACATTTATTATTATCAGTTTTGAAACAGTTGTGCTGCTTAATATTTGAGTGAAAGCCATAAATACTTTCTTTGTAGGATTCTTTGATAAATGCACCATTCAAAAGAACAGCAGTTAATTCAAGATAGAGTGTTCCTTGTAACAATGCAAGCCTTTTCTGTCACTTTTCACCGATTTGATGCATCCTTTCTGAATAAAAGTATCATTTAAAAAAAAAAAGAAATTTGTTGTACTGACCCCAAACTTTTAAACTGTAGTGTAAATGTTTCTAGGAACTGTCAATGAAATTCACAGCCTAAATTTTCACTTAAAATGTAGGGAGTTTATCCAGTTTTTTTTTGTTTTCTTAAGTCGCTGGGGTATATTTGTAGCAATAACCAAAAATACATTGTATGGGTCAAAATTATCGATTTTTCTTTTATGCCAAAAATCATTCGAATATTAAGTAAAGATCATGTTCCATGAAGATATTTTGTAAATTTCTTACCGTAAATATATCAAAACTTCATTTTTGATTAGTAATATGCATTGCTAAAAACTTCATTTGGACAAATTTAAAGGCGATTTTCTCAATATTTAGATTTTTTTTTTGCACCCTCAGATTCCAGATTTTCAAATAGCTGTATCTCTGCCAAATATTGTCCTATCCTAACAATCCATACATCAATGGAAAGCATATTTATTCAGCTTTCGGATGATATATCAATCTCAATTTAAAATAATTGACCCTTATGACTGGTTTTGTGGACCATATGGTTGAATTTAGGAAAAATGTGTAAATGAATGATGTAAATGAACAGGCTCTTTACATGTGTGTTCAAACAGATTGAGAACCGGGCTTTGGTTAGCAAGACTTTTGTGAAGGCTGTGATCCAGAGTAAAGAAATGACTCGTGTCCAGTGTGAGCGACTGCTGCTGTTCCTCATGGATAATCACACACAGCTCTTTAAGGTACGACCGTTTTACTTATACATTGTCTCTTAAAATTCTGTGCAATTCACAGAACATTTAACCCTTTATCTTTCCTATATCTAGACACCATTATCATTGATTGAGGCTGTGAGGAAGACACTACAAACCGTGCAGCAAGGGAGGGATCTAGATAATGTAGCACGTAAGTTAGCTTCCAATCTCACTAATAAAACTGATTTCCGCATTGATTTGATTGAACATTTCCTGTTTTGCCTTTGCAGTGTTCACGTTCTGCCAACGGGTGTCGCTCCAGCAGTATGAGGGTAACAAAGATAAAGCCACTCTGGACAGTCTGAAGCAGTTAATGCATCATATCGCTCACAGTGACGGCCTGTCCGTCAAACAGAAGAGAGGACTGGCCAAACAGTTCCAGAAACATCACCCAGGGATTTTCCTCCAGCACTTCTTTTCTTCATTCTAGAAACACTGGATAAAAAATAGTCTTGTCAGTCCGAGAATGTTTTTATTATTCTGGGTTATAGAAGTATACCAGGTAGAGATGTTTGTTAAAGGGATAGTTCACCCAAAATGAACTTCTGTCATTAACGTACTTTCCCAAACCTTGTAAGCTCCCTTCTGCTTCCGGAACACAATAGATGTTTTTGATGGAAACGCTATCAACTAGTTCACTACAAGATTTCATCAGTGAGGATATGCTCGTTTCATACTTTGAAAGGCAGCAGCGTCTGGGGGGGGGGAACGTAGAATTACTTGAATTGTGTGAAATGCTCAGGTTTTTTAAAAAGCTATTAGAAATAGTTTTAGCTGCACTTGAAATTGAGAAATAGATGATTATGCCCTTAAGGTAGATTTAATTATGCCTTTTAGGTCCCTAAAAAAAAAAAAAAAAAGACAGTATCTATTTACTTTTTTTGCAATGACTGAGCACAGATGATTTAAATTAATATTGCTCTGCATAAGTTTCAACTTCTGATTTTGGTGCATTTGTATTGGAAAAATGTAGCATAGTATGGTGCTACTGGTAGGGTGAGGAAGGGCGTAATATTTCAGAGACACAAGGGAGTGTAATTGGCTAACTGATTTTACTCCTAGGGGTAGGACATGAAATGGGTTGGTATCGGGAAATTTGATCAATTCCGATTCTTATCGATTCTAATGCTGCGTTCAAGTCCTCCTGGAACGTTCGTACTTACGAGTTGACAAGTCGTAATTACGACGTCAGATGCGTTCACGTCAGTTTAGTCGGCACAAGATGGCGCTGTACCTTCTTTTAATAAATTACAAAGAAAATACAACAGGGTCTGTTAACTGTGCTTATAAAAAAATGAAAAGCAAAGAATTCGCATCAGGTGTGTTTTGCAGTTTTAATAATGCGTTTCAACAAATGCTAAAATACAGAGATTAAAAAAAGCTGTTCGCTATATGGCAAATCAAAAGATTTTTCACCTATAGGTGTAAAAATTATAGCATTTTTTTACTTGGATTTCTTTAACTAGCTGCGTAACAAGAACATGACCGATTTAAGTTTATAGGACACCTAAACTATCAATTTCAACAAAAATTTACCGTCAACAACAGACGTTGCATCCATCGATTCCGCAATGTTTCTCACTGACACGCCCCCCAACTCAGAAACTCGGGGCTTAAAAAAATGTTCGAGTTTCCCACTCATAATAACGACTTTGTGGTGGCGTCCATGTGCGTTCAACTCGTAAATACGATCTATCCGACATGACTTGAACGCACCATCATTTTCGTTCCATGTTGGTACAATCAAATTGATGGATATCAACTAGTATTTAGGCGCTTTGCAAACATTAATTGTTTCTGTCTGATCCTTGAACCAAAAATCACCGGCTACATACAAACGGGGGGGGGAAACTTTATTTTATTTAAATTTTGTTTACGGATCGGGTGTGGTGTTTCTCCAATGCGTGACTAAAAAAACCATTAGGCAACTAAACGTAAATCTCCTGGAATTAGAATGAATGATTCAATGAGCGTCCTCAAGATTTACTTGTTTCATGGATGAATCGGTGTTTTTGAATGAATCTCGTTAATGATTGATTCAAAGACAAATACATTTTAAACAGCCCCTTTTTGGCCACCTAAAAAAGATTGTACAATTGAATTTGTAATTTGTACAACATTGGTCCTCTTCTGGAATTGGAAGTGATTTTCGATTTCCACCCCAAATCTAAATGCACTGGATTAATGTGTGTTTCTCATATTGATGGTATTTATTATAAGTAACTGATAAAAGTGATGCATACTGTACGATTATTATTTACAAATTGAGTTGGTGGTAATTGGCATAAAATGCTGGGGGATTGTTTTTGGTAGATCACTTTCATTTCTGATTTTGTGCAGCGCACGTCATTGATGCATTCAAACTCTCGTCTGACCTCTTAGTTTACAAAAAAAAAAAAACTGTTTTGAGGTTTAACATATACAAGGGATCAGTTTTAAACGATATCCGTGTTTCATTAGGAAGAGGAATAAAGGTTAGCTTTATTAGGATTATTAGACCGGTAGTAGGCCTCCCAAAATGAAATCAAATAAACATCAGCAAAAGATGATAGTTAAAAGCGAGTCAGTCCATGGCTGATATTTTGAAAATCAGGACTTTTATCATCGCTCATTCAGTAAGGTTAGCAGGTTTAAAGATGCACAGGATCGGTGGTGGAATATATATCATATTACACACACATATAGTACATAATCATGAATATATAATATTTTATTATTATATTATATGATATAAATTATTTGCGATCATTGCCCAGCACTAATATATATATAGGATACAGGGGTATATTATAGGATTTAGATAGTAGAGCTATAATATATATATATTTATTATTATTATTATTATATAGTAAAGTGTACATTCAGTGCGATTAATCCTGCTGCATACTCCGATACTGTAGGTGGCGGTATGCACCTGATAAGTCATGGTTGCAATCCGCCATTAAACTAACAAGAAGAAGAAGAAGAAGGTTAGCTGCTGAAGCGGAATCTCATGTGTTTTGATGAAGTGTCATGGAGGCTGTTAGCCACCAGCACTGCTGACGGTTTTGTTACTGTCTAAATCCTGCTTTTAATCACTCAGTCTCACTGTCAGCGTCTCTACTGTAAAGGTAAGACTGTAGTCTCTGTGTTTATGAGCTGGATATTTATTCTGAAACTCTATTCCGCGGTTATTGATCAGTTCTGTGTTGTGACGCTTCACTCCATTAGCTTTAGCCTGTTAGCTCCGCTTATGTCGTGTTTTATTATATAGTCGCACTGTGAAGGTAATATGTCTCCGTTTCAGTTCATTTCTCATGGATAGCACTTTGAGGTTTTGTTGCCTTGAGAAACACAAGTGATATTTACATTGATCGCTGTGTCTCCAAACCTACTGACAGCATTTTGGGCATCATGTATAATTCAAGCTACGTTTTCTTATTTGGTGTCAGTTCAGTTTATTCCGTCAGTAATGAGTAGAGTTAACTTGTTTCACTGAATCTCACTCAGTCTGTCAGGTGCTTGTTCATAAAATATGTTAAATAAGTCACACTTTTCCTTATGACGCCACTGTGTGATTTCCGTCTGACAAACACAGATATTAAAGGGGTCACATGATGCTTTTTTAAAGATCATTATTTGGTGTCACAGAATATGTTGACATGCTTTAATGTTCAAAAAACACATTATTTTTCAAATACTGTACATTATTGTAGGTCCTCTATGCCCCGCCTCTCTCAAACGCTTCGTTTTCTACAAAGTCCCTCCTTCCGACAAGCGCAGTCTGCTCTGATTGGCCAGCTGACCCAGTGCATTGTGATTGGCCGAACACCGCAAGCACTCGTCGGAAATGTAACGCCCCTTACCATAATCGCGAGCTTCATCTTTCAAAATAAATGTAAAGACAGAGCCTGAAAGGGGAACAGAGTCGCGTGACAGACACAGTGATGAAGCTGGTATGTGTTTGTGATGTGACCCCCTCCCCCTCCCTCTCTCTCTCAGCCGCTCTCTTCTCTCCTCTCTCTCTCTCGCCTCTCCATCCCTCTCTCTTCTCTCTCTCTCCGCTCTCCTCGCTGCTCCACTCAATACTTTCCATTCAATATGTGCTTTATTGTCAGACAATTGTTACAAATGTATTGCCAAAGCATCGTTTTGCACTGATCTAGACAGATATTCAACAAACTGCAGTATTACATTTAAAAGTAAAACAAATTACATTTTAGAATCTAGGAATTCTACCAACATTTAATAATTCATGTGGTGTGTGTGATTGTCCTCGCGCCTCTCCAGCCGATTCCTCTCAGCCTCGGCTCTCCATCACCTCGCTCTCTCCCTATCCCCTCTCTTCTCCTCTCTACTCGCCACCTCATCCTCTCCAACTCTCTCTCTCCTCCTCCCCCTCCCCCTCTCCCTCGCTCTCACCCCCTCCTCTCCTCTCCCTCTCTCATCCCTCTCTTCCTCTCCCGCTCTCCGCTCCCCACTCTCCTCCCTCATCTCCTCTCTCCTCCTCTCCTCCCGAATCTCTCTCTCTCCACCATCCCCTCCTCCTCTCAACTTCCCCTTCTCTCTCCTCTCGCTCTTCCCGTCCTCTCTCTCTCATCCCTCTCCCCCTATCCCTCTCCTCCCTCTTTCTTTCTCCTCGCTCTCTTCCTCCATCTCTCTCTCTCTCTCACACACACACACACACACACACGATGGCGCAAACTCCACATTTGAACAGTCAATAGCAAATACTTAACTAATAACAAAACATACGATCAAAGCTCCATATGTCCAAGCAAAGTCCATAATGACCTCCCTCCTAGGTTCATTAACGTCCGTCCATAAATGCATTGCTGGTCTTTGTAATTAATCTTAAAGATTCCTAATGCATCTACTTCCGGAAGGCCAAATTAAAGTGCTTTTGCTTTCGCCTAGAAATATACAGCGTCTCCCTGACATGGCTGCATGAACACTACTGCGGTTACTGAAACCACGCCTTCTTTCTTTGAGTGTACATTTGGGCGCATTATGTTAATATTTCCACATAGTGACGTAGATATGTGGGGCGTGTGTTAGAAC
Source organism: Sinocyclocheilus anophthalmus (assembly GCA_018155175.1). NCBI lineage: Eukaryota > Metazoa > Chordata > Actinopteri > Cypriniformes > Cyprinidae > Sinocyclocheilus > Sinocyclocheilus anophthalmus. The sequence continues at coordinate 48,179 of JADLZN010001567.1, read as the reverse complement.
GAGCCGTTTTAGGGGGCGGGGCAGAGTCTTACTTTGATAAAGAATATCTCTTTGGTTTTGAGACTTTAGTCTGTGCAACTTCAGGGATCTTACTAGCACAATCACTTTGTAACACTCCATAGAGAAAGAAACTTGAAATCGCATCAGATGACTCCCTTTAATATAATGAGCTCAATAATAAAAAAAATTAGGAATATATAAGTATATCCATAAAATTACTATATTCATACCTAACTTCACTTTTATGAGGTCCTGGTTTAATTCAGTCAACTAAGGTATGATTAAATGTGAGTAATTCTGTAGTAGTTGCTAATTTCTTTTCTTCGTTTAGTCATGTATTTTTATATAATGGTTTAACTGTATATTTTGTTGGTAACTACCTTACGATAGGGTTCCTTTATTACCTCCGGTTTATGACGATTATTATGCATTTATTCGTTTCCCAACATTACTAATGTATAAAATCACATGAAACACTCTTTAGATATTAAAGTGTTATGTATTGCTGGCTTTTGAAACAGAAATAACACAGTAACCAACAATACAGCACAAAATAAGAATAACAAAAGACAAACAAAAGTCCATCTCTCTCATTGGGATTAAAAAAGGTGACCTCTGCTCTGTAAACATCCATGACCATATTTCTCTTTTGGAAATAACAAATGGAAATAGATCGCAAAATTATTTAATGTTTTCAGTTTGTACCTTCTTTAAATTTCTTTTGGACCTGGGTTAGAGACTTTGGAAACATGGTGAAAAAAAAAATATTGTTGGTTTTTACATATGAATAATACTACAACAGGGATAGCAAATAACAAAGTTAATGAAGTAGCCTATATATACGACTAATATTAACTTTATTTATCCCACAGGTGAAACTGTTACTGATGATGGAAATAAACTGAAATATTATTTTAATCAACTGTCATCCATACGTATTCATTTTAATAATATTTATAATAATTCATATGATTTTACAAGTGAATTTACATTTAATTTTGTGTTTACTGCGGTGCACAACTAGTGTAACTTTGTTTTCATTTTGTGCAAGCTGCAACAGTTCTGTTCCGTTCCGTATAACAGAAACACTCGGTTTAGCGGAACCTTTACGATTAATTAACCGTGACGTTTTAAAGCGCGTTTAATTGGCTAACCGTTAATCGCTGCATCTCTAGTTGTTAATACATGGAACTACACTAATTAATGGACCTTATTGTAAAGTGTTACCAGTGTGTTTTGTTGGATTATTACCATTTTTGAATTATTTTTACATTTTTAATTGTTAACAAAAATGTCAAGTAAAATATTTTAATATGTAATGCGTTTTATGGTTTTAGTTTTAGTTAACGATCATAATCTAATAGTACTTCCTACCATTTTACAGAGTACTTTCTATAGTAATTACAGTGTATTATGCATGAATACAAGCCATAAATACTAACCTTAGAATAAGTACATGTTGTTAATTAATATTACTCTGTATTAATTCAAGTAATTACACTGTAACAAAGACATCTTCAAGTGTAATCATTGATGTGTTTAGACAAGAGCTTTCATTTTCTTTTTTCAATTATTATTGTTACGTTTTCAAAGTTTTATTCGTCTTTTTTTTAGTTTGTTTAACATCATGGTAAACTATTATTATTATTATTATTATTATTAACCAATAATAAGTAAATAATAATAGATGTTGATTTATTAGTATTGATTTATTAGTATTATTATTTATTATTACAAATTGGTCGATTAATTTTTACATTTTTATGGTACTAATCTATTTTGTGTCTGTGTACATGAGTGTGAGTGTAAGTGTGTGTGTGTTTTCTGCTTAAAATCCAGCCAGCTAAATCCAGAGCCAAATTAAAGGGATAGTTCACCCAAAAAGGAAAATTTGATGTTTATCTGCTTACCCCCAGGGCAAGATGTAGGTGACTTTGTTTCTTCAGTAGAACACAAATGAAGATTTTGAACTCAAACCGTTGCCGTCTGTCAGTCAATTAATGGAAGGGAATAGGAATCACAGCTTTGAGAGTCAAAAAAACATACACAAACAAAACCAAATTAAACCCTGCTGCTCGTGATGATACATTGAGGTCTTAAAACACGAAACGATCGGTCTGTGCAAGAAACTGAACATTATTATCTGTATAATTACCTCTGATTCAAAGTTAAGCCTTCTTCTTTGCATGAACATTTGGGCGGCGTTATGCAAATCTTCCCACATCGTGACATAGACATGTGGGGGCGTGTTAGAACGAGCCGTTTTAGGTAGACGTGGTTGACTCTTAGCTTTTAAATGTCTTAGCAGTGTACTCGTCGGTATAATTAAATTTGTCAGGTTTAAGACAAGACAATTCAGTGGTTTGTAAAAAGATCAACACAGTTCTCTTTGTTGATGGATTGATATTTAATTTTTTAAGGGCCAGTTCACCCCAAAATTATTCACTTGTTACAAAGCTGTATGCAGTTCTTTCTTCTGTGGAGCACAAAAATAGTGTTATGAAAAAAGTTTCCCCCCCCCAACCCCCCCCCCCCCCCCCCAAACCCCCGCCCCCCCCCCCCAACCCGACGGTTGGGTTTGTACATGTTAGGAAATTCAGTGGGCTCAAATGTGCATCCCTTTGTTTTGTACTGATATTTTTGTGATTTGAACAAATCCTGAACTGTCAAACTAGGTATATAACTCATCCAGTGTTATTTTAGTATTATTGACATTATTATTATTATTATTGTTTTTTTATTTTTTTATTTCTTTTATTGCATACTTCCTTAATTTATTTGAAAAAAAGTTTAGTAATTTATTTATTTATTTAAATATTTATTGTTTCCCTAGGAGTTGTAGTCTTCAATCTAAACGAATGGGAAATACTGCAATGACTTTACATTTTCATAAATATTAGTATTAGTGTGTGTGTGTGTATATGTATGCAGTCTGTGTGTGTATGTGTTATGTAGGTGATGTATGTATTTGTATTTATGTATGTATCGTGTGTATGTATCTGTACTGTAGTTGTGTGGTGTGGGTGTGTGTGTGTGTGGGTGGTGGTGTGTGTGTGTGTTCGGTTTGTGTGAAGTGTGTGTGCTGTTGCGTGCGTGTGGTGTGTGATGCGTGTGGTGCGTGTTTGTGCGTGTGTGTGCGGGTGTGTGTGTGTGAGTGAGTGATCCTGGAGCACAAAAGCAGTCTTAAGTTGCACGGGTGTATTTGTAGCAATAGCCCAAAATACATTGTATGGGTCAAATTTATCGATTTTTCAAGATATTTTGTAAATTTCTTACCGTAAACATTTTAAAACTTAATTTATGATTAGTAATATGCATTGCTAAGAACATAATTTGACAACTTTAAAGGCGATATTCTCAATATTATGATTTTTTTGCACCCTCAGATTCTAGATTTTCAAATAGTTGTATCTCGGCCATATATTGTCCTATCCTAACAATCCATACGTCATGGGAAAGATTATTTATTTATCTCAATTCTGAAAAATGGACCCTTTTGACTGGTTTTGTGGTCCAGGGTTACATATATTATGTTATGTTATATACTGTATATGCTATATTATATTTAATTTAATTTTAGCTTTATTTAAATTAGCAATTTTTTTTTTAGTTAATAACAAAAACCCTAAACTCATCAAATTCGCTGTCTTTGTCCTACAGGAAGCGTGACAACATGATGAAATAACTCTTAAAGCCTATGTCCTGTTTCTACTTCCTGTTGCAGGTTGACAGCCAGTAGAACCATGGAGTCCATGCTCAATAAACTAAAGAGCACCGTCACCAAGGTGACAGCTGATGTGACCAGTGCTGTCATGGGCAACCCTGTCACACGGGAGTTCGAGGTGGGCCGACATATCGCCAGCGGGGGTCCAGGAATGAGCTGGAGGATCTACAACGGCACCAAAAAATCCACCAAACAGGTGTGTGGGTTATTCATTACAGTCACTTCTGTTAGTCTTTTTCATGTATACAGTATCACATATAATATGACATGATCACGTTTGATGTTGGTAAGTTGTTTGCAGTGAAAGAGGAAGTATTTAACCTAGAAAATGCACAGCACAGTTTTTTGAATGATGTAATTGTCATGACTTTACAGAATGTTCACTTGCTGTATCGGGGCAGTTCTTGCTTCCTCACATTGCCACAATCTTGCGTTTGTTGATCACGTACATGTGTTTTTAAATGAATTTGTGACCATCAAAATAAAATTGTTTAGATGGCTAATACAGATGTGGTTTTGTTTGAAATTGCAAATTATTTGTGTTAGTCTTGGAAGCGTCATTTAGAATAGGTTGAGTTTTTAATAAATAAATGTAATGTGTAATTATATGTTGAATGTACGTACATATGTACAGATATTTTTGCAAAGTGAAAAATTCTTTTTTTTGTCGAATGTACAGATATTATTGCAAAATTAATATGAATGTAAATCTTTTTCTATATATTATTTGTTGAATTTGCAGATGTACAGATAGTTTTGCAAATTAAATATAAATCGAAATAATTTTTATAAATGAATGTTGAATGTACAGATAAACAGATATTATTTCAAAATAAATATACATTTAAATGTTTCTAAATAAGTTTTGCAAATTAAATATAAATCTAAATATTTTTTATAAATTAATGTTGACTGTACAGATAAACCGATATTATTTCAAAATAAATATACATTTAAATGTTTCTAAATAAGTTTTGCAAATTAAATATAAATCTAAATATTTTTTATAAATTAATGTTGACTGTACAGATAAACCGATATTATTTCAAAATAAATATACATTTTAATATTTCTAAATAAATTTGTGGAATGTACGGACATGAATTTGTTTGCAAAATAAATAAAAATGTAAATTTTATGAATTATTTGTTGGAATTGATTAATAAATACATTTTTGATTTGATTTCATTTAGGTTCTTTGTTAGAATGTATGCATTTTATTTTGTTTGAATTTATGTATGTATTTTATTTTGTTTTATTTTTTGTTTACGTGTGTGTGTTCAGCCGTTAAAATTTTACACTGCTATAAATTAGCTTTCTGTTTCCCCCAGGAAGTGGCAGTCTTTGTGTTCGATAAGAAGATCATTGATCGCTATCAGAAGTTTGAGAAGGATCAGATCATTGATTCACTGAAGAAAGGAGTTCAACAGCTGACGCGATTACGACATCCGCGCCTCCTCACGGTTCAGCACCCACTGGAGGAGTCCAGGTGACAACTTGCTGTGACACAGACTGTGTTTTAAAACCTAGTGAGCTGTCTACATGGACAGCATTTTGCCCAGCTTAGACAAATATGCATATGATGCCCAAAAATGTTTTCTAGGTCAGCTCATTACTTTTTGAACAAAGCCAGTGTTATCATCACTGCACTTCATTTTGTATCCACTTTGATTTATTTTTGCTTTGATTTATGTATTAAAACTGATACGAAGGTTCAGAAGCAAAGAATCTACTCTCGATAAAAGAGTTCAGAGCTTTTTCTTTATTTAAGAATTGGCTCCTGTGCTGCTACAATCAATATGTGTCTGTGTGGATGCATGAGATCAAAAGCAGCAGTTCATCTGTGGAAAATCTCTCCTGAATAATACATGGCTCTCTTAGGAGATGTGAGACTTAAGCTCCATTCCAGAATCTAGTCTTGCTGTCTACAGTCTACATGTCATCCTCACTAAACACGATGCAATAAGATTCCAAGACAAGCAATTTGTCTGTTCACACCAGACGCGACAAAGCTACAAGACACAGCCAAACCAGTTACAAAACACATACACGTGCAATGAAATAGATAAGTACATAATCAAATGGATAAAATTAAGTAGTTTAAATTGTTAAAAAAATACAATTGATAAAATCCTTGTCATGAAATCATCTTGTTTGTTGATGTAGAGTTCACAAAGTTGGACGTACTTGTGTCCTTATTGACCTTTTAACTATTAATGCTTTTTTTCCTCTATCACATATTTTAGTAATCATTCTATTGCATATTTTAGTAGTCACATAAATTACATATCATTCAAAAGCTTAAAATTCATCCTCTGAAAAGTGTTTTGAAATCTGAATTGAAATTTAAATTCTTTTAGAGGGCTCCTTCCCCTAGTGGGTGGTGTCAGGGGTCATATTACAAAATTTGATACAGTATTTTATAATCAAACCTTTTTGTAATTATTAGGGATGCACCGATACTGGTATCGGTATCGGGCCCGATACTGAGCTCCTGTACTCGTACTCGTTAAAATGCCCCGATACCAAACGCCGATACCACACAGCATGTGATAAGTGCCATATTCAGACAATGAAACACCAACAACAGACAGCAGAATGGAGTTATTAGAGATTAAGGATGTCTACGAAGTATATGTATATGCAATGACTATAATGTTAAACATTCAGTATTAACTCCTGTATAGCTGATGTGCGCGAGCTGATAAACAAAGCACGCTGAGTGGATTGAGCGTGCGGCGGCGCAGATGCGCGAGCTTGTCGAGTGAATATACCTTTCTCACAGACATCACTGGAAAGTTTGTAGTTCGGTCGGATATGTCAAAAACAAGTAAGTAAAACAATGCACAAGTTACTTAACGGTAAGGGAGGGAGGGAGAGAGCACGCGCAATTCTGTTGTGTGATCTTTGATGTTCACTCAGTTAGCACATGCATCATTTGGATTCAAACTAAATCGTAAAAATAAGACCATTTTAGGGGCATTCACTATAAATGTCATTTTTTTCACCCTTAAGCATACATGACTTTCTGGCGAAAGTGAATCTAGCATGTGTGAAATGCGCTAGGCTGTACTATTCTGCACCAGTACAAATACGTGCACGCGTTGCGCGTGTTTTGCTTGCTTGAGTGTTTCTGCATTATATGAGTGGCTTTGGAATATAAATCGCAGCACGTTTCAGATGAAAAAACGCGACTTCTATTTCTGAAAATATCACAGTTAGTTTATAACGAGTGGTTCCCTGCATTATTACAGCAAAGCGCATGATTACAGTACTGAGCCGCTGCAATGAAGCAGCTCCAATGCTATTAAATTAAAGACGATGTACCAAAGAGCAAAACAATGAACAGTGAAAGTAAAACTTTTAATGGGCATAATTAAGTGTGAAAATAACAGAAGGATATACAGTCAAACCAAAAATTATTCAGAGACCAGATATAATTTTTGATATTTTTTTACTAGTGGGTGCAGGACACTATAGTTCATTTATGTAAGTGAGGATAGCAAAATAAAGTAAACTGTGACATATTATAAACAAAAATTCTTCATACAGTGGACTTCCAGTAAAACTGATACAAATTTGGGTTAAAAAATTATTCAGAGTCTGGGGAAAAAAGTTCAGTTCAGTTTTGCATGAAGCTGGGTGACAGCATGCCCAGGAGACTAAAGGCTGTCATTAAGGCTAAGGGTTGCATGACTAAGTATTGATAGTTGTGTAAATACTGTCATACTAACAGCCGTCTAATTTTTGGTTGATTGTAATCCATTACATACCTTTTTATCAAAGTTATCTTAACATTATCAAGCTGAATTTGTTCTGACTCCGCTTAACTCTGAGTTCTTGTTATATTTTACTACCATTAATAATAATGGTATCACAATAAACTGTGATAATGTGAGAAATGTTGAAGGTTTCTGAATAAATTTTAGGTTTGATTGTATCTATTTGATAAATTAAGTTAATCAACTAACATTATACATACTCTTTTTTGTTTCTGTACCCAATATTTTAAAAAATGTACAAATGCAATAAAAAATATCGGTAATCGGCATCGGCAAGTACCAAAAATAAAAGTATCGTATTGGGCGAGTACTGGAAAAAGTGGTATCGGTGCATCCCTATAAATTATGACAATATATATGTGGGTAAGGCCCCCCCCCCTTTGTCTCAAGGTTGAGCTTTCAACTATTAATACTCATAATGTGTTGACAGAAGTTTCTTAAATTTGTGACTACATGCATCCAAAATAATAAATAATAAATTCTTTAGATTTTGGGTGTCAATGGTGCTATTTTTCATATGGAACCTCAATGTTTGTGATATCAACTTCAAATTTGGAACATAAGTATGTTGATATACTTATTTAATATCACAAAAATAGATAATGCTAACGAAGTTGTTCCGAATTTGAAGTTGATATCACAAAAATGGAGGTTCCTGTGAGATTTTATTTAGACTCCATATGAAAAATAGCCACCGTTGACACCCAGACTCTAAAGAATTGATTTAATTATTTATTTTTGGATGCATTTTCATGTCACAAATTTAAGCACTTCTCTTAATCTTGGATATTTATTTTATATAAAATAGAAACATTTTAGAATAATGTTTTCTTTACAATAAACTTAAATGTTTGCCGACAGCTGCAACGTAGAGGAAATAGAAACCATTTATCATATATATTATATACCATAATTCTGTGTTGCTATTACTTCATACTTCGCTGTCATGCCTGGTTAGGATTAAAAACACACCTTGCATCAAAAGCAAATAGATTATAATCCGTGTTCACATACTATAGTAATAACTATACATTTTTAATTATCGTTCTAGTTCTATGAGATTAGCGAAGTTTACAGCTATAACGATAATGACACAGAAGAACAATATAATTTGAAGCAATTTTTCAGAATGCTTTTCCTCCAGCTGATGAATGATAAAAACATTGACAGCCAATCAGGAATCCTTTGATGCAAACAGGCCTCAACTGTCATGGAACTTCAGAAGTGATTGATTTTAAATGCTTTTATTGATAATGCATGTGCACCACACCAATTGCGTTCCTTTAGTGAATTTGGTGATAAAACAACAAAGTGGCTGCGAATAAACAATGTTGGCAGTGGGCACAATTTATTCTTGCTCATTTCCCGCCTCACAGTTCATTCAAGTAGTATGACATTAGCATGTTGCTATGCTGATATTTTCTTGATACTCTAATAAGCACAAAAATGTAAAGGTTTTGTACTGCATAAAATATTTTTTAAATCAAATTTTCCTTCACTTCCATGCTGCATCAAACCATCTTGCATGACAGATTTCATTGTAGTGCGTTCTGGGATTGGTTTATTTAGTAAGCATACATGTGATGCTGCTTTATATTTTGGTCGAAATTAAGTATCTTAATTGCATTAATAACTGGATACATGTCTATGATGGGAAATTTAAAAAAATGTTGCCTAGGTGGGCAGCTCACTAGTTTTTGAAACAGGCAATCAGTCCTTTACACAAACACTGGAAATATACAGAGAAAACGACTATGTATATATGAAATGTGGCTCAGAAATGTCTCCAAGGTCACAAACACAACCAGTTCCTACTTTCTGTGCTTTTATCTGTCTGTCATTACTGTTCTCACTTTATGTCTTTGCCTCTTTATCTCTAGAGACTGTCTGGCATTCTGCACAGAGCCTGTGTTTGCCAGTCTAGCGAATGTGCTCGGCCAGTGGGACAACCTCCCTAGTCCTGTTCCCACAGACATCAAAGAATACAAACTCTACGACGTTGAGACCAAATATGGCTTACTGCAGGTGAGGCCTTTCTTATACAGCTAAAAAGAGGTACTTTTTTTCTTTCGAGTTAGTAGAGACTCCGTGTAAAAGTGATATGTCATCTCAAAGTTACAAGGAAAAAATCTGAAACTACAGCTCACACACATTTTAACCTAATAGTATAGCATATAATGCAATTTAACAAATTTCATTTTATTTATATTCTTATATTATTTTATATTAATGGTTGCTTTTTGAAAATAAAAACCGAAGGTTTTTTTTCTTCTTCTTTAGTTGCAAATCTTTATTTTTTAATTTTTCCCCGCAATCTTTTTTCCACTTTTATCTTATTAGAGGACCAAAAAAAATTCATGATAATGCCCCAGATGGTTAACATGTTTATTCTTAATCAGTAATCAAATAATTTAAATACTAACATTATTTATTTAAAAAAAGTACATTATCTTAATAAACTTGAAAAAATAGTACACAATTAAAATAATGTATTGAATAAATATATTTTAAATATAAAATGTTGTTTACAAATAAATTTTAAAAAGGCGTGCAACAAGTACAGTGCATCTCAATAAATTAGAATTTGTCGTGGAAAAGTTCATTTATTTCAGGTATTCAACTCAAATTGTGAAACTTGTGTATTTAATAAATTCAATGCACACAGACTAAAGTAGTTTAAGTCTTGGGTTCTTTTAATTGTGATGATTTTGTATCACATTTAACAAAAACCCACCAATTCACAATTTCAACAAATTCATCTCAACAAATTCGAATATGGTGACATGCCAATCAGCTAATAAGCTCAAAATACCTGCAAAGGTTTCCTGAGCCTTCATAATGGTCTCTCAGTTTGGTTCACTAGCTACACAATCATGGGGAAGACTGCTGTACTGACAGTTGTCCAGAAGACAATCATTGACACCCTTCACAAGGAGGGTAAGCCACAAATTCATTGCCAAAGAAGCTGGCTGTTCACAGAGTGCTGTATCCAAGCATGTTAACAGAAAGTTGAGTGGAAGGAAAAGTGTGGAAGAAAAAAGATGCCACCCACCCCGACAAGCAAAATCGATTCCACGATTTGAGTGACTTCACAAGAATGTAACTGAGGCTGGGTGCAGGCAGCAGAGCACCCACACAGACGTTTCAAGTAATTTGGCTACAGTTGTCGTATTCCTCTTTTTAAGCCACTCCTGAACCATAGACAATGTCAGAGGCGTCTTACCTGGGTTAAGGAGAATAAGAACTGGACTGTTGCCCAGTGGTCCAAAGTCCTCTTTTCAGATGAGAGCAAGTTTTGAATTTCATTTGGAAACCAAGGTCCTAGAGTCTGGAGGAAGGGTGGAGAAGCTCATAGCCCATTTGCTTGAAGTCCAGTGTTAAGTTTCCCCAGTCTGTGATGATTTGGGGTGCAATGTCATCTGCTGGTGTTGGGTCCATTGTGTTTTTTGAAAACCAACGTCACTGCACCCGTTTATCAAGATATTTTGGAGCACTTCATGCTTCCTTCTGCTGACCAGCTTTTTGAAGATGCTGATTTCATTTTCCAGCAGGATTTGGCACCTGCACACACTGCCAAAAGCACCAAAAGTTGGTTAAATGACCATGGTGTTGGTGTGCTTGACTGGCCAGCAAACTCACCAGATCTGAACCCTGTAGAGAATCTATGGGGTATTGTCAAATGGAAAATGAGAAACAAGAGACCAGAAATGCAGGTGAGCTGAAGGCCACTGTCCAAGAAACCTGGGCTTCCATACCACCTCAGCATGCCACAAACTGATCACCTCCATGCAAAGCCGGATTGAGGCAGTAATTAAAGCAAAAGGAAACCCTACCAAGTATTGAGTACATGTACAAAAAATTTACATACTTTCCAGAAGGCCAACAATTTACTAAAAATGTTTTTTTTATTGGTCTCATGAAGTATTCTAATTTGTTGAGATAGTGAATTGTTGGGTTTTTGTTAAATGTGAGCCAAAATCATAACAATTAAAAGAACCAAAGATTTAAATTACTTCAGTCTGTGTGCATTGAATTTAATTAATACACGAGTTTCACAATTTGAGTTGATTTACTGAAATAAACTTTTCCACGACATTCTAATTTATTGAGATGCACCTGTGCTGCCTTTTTGTTTTAGTTTTGTTCTAATGAAATATCTCTCCCTTTGTCTCTCTCTCTCCGTTTTCTCTCTCAGGTCTCAGAGGGTTTGTCGTTCCTCCACAGTGGGGTTAAAATGGTTCATGGTAACTTGTGTGCAGAGAACATCATCTTGAATAAGAGCGGAGCCTGGAAGATCATGGGTTTTGACTTCAGTATCTCCTCTAGTAACCCATCTGACGCTGAGGTTAGAAACAGGCATTATTGTCTCTAAAGTCCTAGAGAACAGAAACAAAGCAATCAGAACATTCTTAGCTCTCTCTGTTGTCTGCTGTCTCTTAACATAGTTATGTATTTCTGCCTTTTAGCCCAAGTATGTTTGCAAAGAGTGGGACCCCAATCTGCCGCCTCTCTGCCTCGCGAACCCTGAATATGTGGCTCCTGAGTACATCCTGTCCGTCAGCTGTGACGCAGCCTCTGATATGTACTCACTGGGCGTATTGATCCACGCTGTGTTTAATGAAGGCAAGCCTGTCTTTCAGGTGAACAAGCAGGACATATTCAAGAGCTTCAGCCGACAACTGGACCAGGTGAAGAGTCCACACACAGCAATTTTAATGCAATGTTTTCCTGTTTTAAAGCACATTACCTTCACATTTTGTTTGAAAAACAGTGTTTCACTGTAAACTAGTGCTATAGTAGTAATGTGGTACCCAAGCCTTAAAGGGTTAGTTCACCCAAAAATGAAAATGCTGTCATTAATTACTCACCCTCATGTTGTTCCAAACCCGCAAGACCTTCGTTTATCTTCGTAACCCAAATTAAGATATTTTTGATGCATTCCAAGAGCTCCTCGGGACCCTCCCATCGACGCACGTATATCACGACAATGCCAAACGGTAGCACGGGACGATCGTAAAATAATCCATGTGACATCAGGGGTTCAACCGTAATTTTACGAAGCTAAGAGTAGGGCTGGGCGATATAGCTAAAAAAAGTATCAACGGTAAAGTTTCTATCTTCAGCGGGTCTCTCAGATAATTTATCGAGCAGGTTTTACTAAACCTATTTTTCCCAACAACTAAAGCAGCATAGAAAAAAAAAACACTTTTTACTCTTAACCACTATTTTTAAATTCCCCCAATTGAGACAACCACATATCTTTTTTCTTTTAGCAGTTCCGAACAGCGAAAAACTAGACATAAGTACACATAATATATCTAATATTTCTAATGTTTATTCATAAACGAGGTCCTGATGCAAACGAGGTGTCGGCGTGTCCCGTCTCCAGCACGCACAGAAGGGCGCAAGAGCCTACATAATGCCAGCCGCACTTCAACGAAACACGTGCATTCTTAAATTATCATATAACGCTCAAACAACATTCCGTAACATCTTGTCATAACAATTTTTCAAAACAACACATGCATTAATGTCCTGCTTAATACAGAGCCAAATCGCCGTTCACACAGATTGCATTTAAAAACATGTGAGATGCAGTGAAAAGGAATAAACCGCCACAAATTCGTGATGTGTTTTCTAAAAGTTTAAACTGTTTTAACTTTGCATGGCTTTCTCTTCTGTGAGACGCGAGTGCAGCATTCATATTTGTCTGTCTAAAAATGTGCTGATTATGCGTTCTGTGTGAATGGCTTGGTCTCGGTTTTAACCTAATTAAGATATTCTCCGCATTGAGCTACTATATTTCTCTATTATTTTGAACTTCAATGAGCGCAGCAGCTGCACGCTTTGGGCTATACTTGGAAAATATTAAAAAATGCCATGCAATCCACTTACAGCAGCATCACCGTAAAGCTCGCCTCCACTAAGGACGCTTTTTTCACCCCTGATGCACACCTAACATTCAAACGCAAATGTTATAAAAAATATTTTAAATTCGACTAATAATCTTTTTTTTATTATTATTCACAATCTCCTCATCACAGGCAAGCAAAGCACTAAATTCAGCATGTGTTCGTGTTTGTGTGAGCCGTCTGCGTCACTCATAGCACGTGCCGATATGGTGCGCTATATCAAAAAAAAAATTCCTATCGTTATCGAAGAGGGTGTACCGTCGATAAATATCAATACCGTTTTATCGCCCAGGCCTAGCTAAGAGAATGCTTTTGTGCACAAAGGGAAAAACAATAACATACTTTATTCGCTTCTTTTCCCCGATTTACCATCTTACCCCCAATTTTTGAGAGTACTCCAGAAATTTATCAAATGTAATCCGCGTGTTTCGTTCACTGCGCTGCTACTGAACATAAACAATGCTGATTACGTTCTGAGGTACTCTCCAAAATGACAGAAGACGGTAACTCGAGGAGAAGAATTGCTGAATAAATGCCACACCATTTTATATATAGTGTATTACAAATATTATATAGTGTTAAAAATTCATAGTATTAATTAAATAAAAACGAATTTATCAACAATTAATTGGTAAATACCAATATAATAATTAAAATATCAATAATATATTTGGGTATACTGCCACAATATTCAACTCTTGCTAGTTATCGTACCCTAAAACATAATTATAGTATTGCGATAACCCTTAAATATGTGAATCTCATTCTGTTCCTCATTCTAATGTGTAGCTGAGCCATCTGAGTCCAGGATTATTGAGTCAGATCCCAGAGGAGGTCAGGGAACATGTGAAGATGTTGCTCAGCCTCACCTCAAACGTGCGTCCAGATGCAGATCAGATGACAAAGGTCAGATCATACTGTCTTTGCCGATTTTCTTCTACTTTTTTTTTTAAAAACATCTTTCTTTGAAGTATCTGTCCTGAAAGAGAATTACCATACATGATGTTAACATTATGGTTTAAGACTGTGAGAGTGAAATTCGGACTTTTCAGTGTATGTGTGTGCGCACAGATTCCCTTCTTCGATGATGTTGGAGCGATGACCCTTCAGTACTTTGACTCGCTTTTCCAACGGGACAACTTACAGAAGTCTCAGTTCTACAAAAGTCTCCCCAAAGTTCTGCCCAAGTTGCCCAATGGCCAAGAACAACATTTGCCATATGAAGAATTCAGCCGGAAAATGGAATTGCAAAGGAACACTTTTTTAAATTTGCAGGTGCAGTTTAAATGGTGAAACTAGCAATATTATGATTGGATTGTGAAAAGTAGTTTTTGTATTTTATATATATTTGAATATTTATATAATAAAATATCTGGTAACACTTTAGGGACCAATTCTCATTATTAACTAGTTGCTTATTAGCATGCATATTATTAACATATTGGCTGTTTATTCGTACTTATAAAGCACATATTCTGCATGAGCTTTCTACTTCCTAATCCCTACTAAATATCCCTAATCTTAACAATCCCTTACTACTAACTAAGCATCAATGAGGGTTTGAGGCACAATTGTCGTGGTTATGGTTTGTTAAATAGTGATATTTGTGACCTTAAATTTCACTATGTGAGGTTATGCCTGAAATTAATTCAAATGTCAGAGTCCAAAGTTCTGTGATGGTTTTGTTCATGTATTTTATGGCATTAAGTTTATTGCCTGTTGTTTTCTCTCCTCAGAGAGTGATAGTATACAGAATCCTCCCGGCGCTCACGTCTGAGTTTGTGAATCCTGACATGGTTCCGTTCATTCTTCCAAATGTGCTGCTCATCGCTGAGGAGTGCACAAAGGAGGAATACGTCCGCCTCGTTCTCCCAGACCTCACCCCAGTTTTCAAACAGCAGGAGCCAGTACAGGTACACACACATACTACTGATGCGTTCCCCATCCCACTCAAAGCATTCTGCACCAGTAAAATTAACCCATGTTATTAATCCAACCTAATGAAACACATTCCGCCTCCACTCCACATACTAGCTGACATATTAGAGTACTAAGCTGACACTTAACCTTTCTGGCCCTGTCCGCACTTGGTGTGGATTTACATTGGCTGCCACATGCCTGTGTAATCCATAAGGTTCAAATTTGTAATTTTTTTTCTCTTTCATGCTATCAGGCTAGCAACATGGTGAGTGAGGTTTGAACTTTGGTCTTTGTGGTATTATTTCATCGTAATATTTAATGTTAGTGCTGTCAACAGTAAATCGCGATTCATCACATCCAAACTAAAAGTTGGGTTACGATATATGTATTATATATATATTATATTATATATATATAAATATATATATAATTATGTATAGGTAGATATATGGTTTACTGTATGTTTATTATGTATATCTAAATACCCGCACATGCAGTATGATATTTTGAAAATCTTTACATGCATAGATTTATATATATAATTTATATGATAGCAAATCTATTAATATATAAACATCAAAATATTTTTTTCTGAAATATCCAGCATGGGTTGTATTTCTCTATACAATAATATACACGTACACTCACTATTATTAAGCAACTTTTGATTTTGACTATCTAAATAAACTAGTTAATTGGATAATATATTGCCTTAATCGTTTGCCAGCACTATTTAGATTATAATAAGGTTTATATTTTTTTTATAGTATTTGTGCACTTGTTTGGTTTCTACCGTTTTGCACTGGGGGGGGGGGGGGGGGGGATCTTTTGATGGTTTTTCATGATTATTTTTTGGTTGTTGTTTGTTGTTTGTTTTGTTTAGCTTTGATTTTGTTTAAACAATTGTTTTATTTTTTCTTCAAAGTTTATTTAGAAAGCACTTTTAAAACAACAATTTTTTTCCCAGTGCTTACAGCATACTCCATTAAAACAATAGACACATTAAAAACAAAACATAAAACCACACATCATAAACACCTGCCTATCATACGTGTTAAAAGTTTTGAGTTAGAGTTAAACAGAAAGTGTGGGGAGGCCTGCCTAACATGGAGAGTTGTTTTATTTTTTGTTTAGAGTTGTTTTCTTTTCTTTTTGTTTGTGGTTTGTTTTGCTATCTTTTTTTTTTTTGTTATACATATCATTTGTTGGCTCTTAGAAATCTTAGTTCCTTTATTCTCTTTCATATATCCAGATTTTGCTGATATTTCTACAAAAGATGGACCTTCTTTTGACCAAAACGCCTCCTGAAGACATCAAGAACAGCGTTCTGCCCATGGTGTACAGAGCGGTGGAAGCCCCCTCTATTCAAATACAGGTGACCACACCATAAACTTGTTTGGATGAGAAAAATTAATTTGCTTATCAAGTTGTTTTATTAGTATTTTACTTGATAATCGTTCAGTAACTGTTTGTCTGATTGTGTATTTTAAGCATCAATGTATTTACAACACCCCAGTAGCTTAAATCATTTATTTTCATAACATGTCGTTATTTCCACTTTAAAGTATAACCACTAGGTTGCACGATTTATCTGACTATACGAATCGGCCGATATAAGTTTTTATATCGGCCGATAAGATTTAATTTCCTAGGGGAGCTGTTTCCTACTTCCTAAAATGAAAGCAAAATACACAAAAAATATTTAGACTGTGTTTCTAAATAAAAATAAAGCAGTAATTGATGCCATAAAATCATGAGTACGTTTTGATTTAAAGGTCAGAAGCTATGGCTTACATGAACAAAAAAAAATCACAAACATGACAATTAAATTAAATAATTTTATATACACATTCATTAATGTGTAATATGTTGTATTTTTTAAAATAAATGATGAGCTCTAAAAGATTTTCAGAATCTTTACAACTCTTTTGCTTTAGACCATTTACAATGTTGCTCTTAAATAAAATTTAAGGAGTTACCACTGCACTTTCTGAACGCATTTGAATTACTTAGGTCTAGTTCTTTCAAATGTTCAATGTACTGTCAGTATAAAATAACTTCATTGTTTATTTATGCTAATATAAGGCCTTGTTAAACTAACCAAATGCAAAAATTTGCTACTTTCTGCACATAGAGACTTGTGTTGTTCCAAACAAAAGGAAATATTCGGTATCGGAATCGGCTATCGGCCAAAATGAGTTGAAAAATATCGGCATATCGGCAAAAATCCAATAACGTGCATCCCAAATAACAACTGTTTTTGTTCTTTTTCTAAACAGGAACTTTGTCTAAATATCATTCCCACGTTTGCCAATCTAATTGAGTACCCATCCATGAAGAATGCACTTATTCCTCGTATCAAATCTGCTTGTTTACAGACATCCTCACTAGCGGTTTGTGTCCTTATGCTTCTTATTTTTTCAGTAAAATAAGTGAATATCATTGATCAGTTTGGAAGAGTAGTTATGAGGTTTGTTTTTCTAAAGAAGATTACTTTCTCCTTTTTCAGGTAAGGGTGAACTCTTTGGTGTGCCTAGGCAAGATTCTGGAATACCTGGATAAATGGTTCGTCATTGATGAAATTCTACCATTCCTGCAACAGATTCCATCCAGGGAACCAGCTGTGCTCATGGGCATTCTGGGTAATTAATTTAGGCTCAAAATAACAAAATCATCATTATATAGTAGTCCTTACAACGTCTTTGTCAGTGTTCTTGTTTATTCCTTATTTTAAATATTTTTAGGCATCTACAAGTGCACTTTCACCCATAAGAAACTGGGCATCCCAAAAGAGCACCTGGCTGGAAAGAGTTTACCTCATCTGGTCTCACTTAGTATTGATAACAACCTTAACCTTAGCCAGGTGAGAACACACATTCTCTCTACACATAAACTGTTCTTGTTCATCCACAGAATATGAACTTGATTCAGTGTCACTTCAGCTCAGTTGTATAGATTATGTTCACACATTTTAAAACTGTTTTGTGTCTCTGTGTTTCAGTTTACCTCTTTCATGGCTGTGATCAGGGAAATGATGACTCGCATGGAGGCGGAGCATAAGACCAAATTAGAGCAGTTGCACATCATGCAGGAGCAGCAAAGGTTCCATTTCAGTTATTTCTCTGTTCATTGTGTTTATTCCTTCTTAAAATGCAGTTTTATTAATAAAAAGATTCTGTTTTTGCATCGAGTTGATGCAAAAAGATTCTACATCGAGTTGTTCACATTCTTAGATTTTGCTGTCTGTTAAAGGGGTCATATACTTTGAGTTCAATTTTTTCTTTTCCTCTGGTGTTACAAGCTGTTTGTATAGATAAGATCCCTAAAGTTGCAACGAATAAAGTCTCAAACCCACAGAAATATTTTTTATAGAAGTTAAGACTCATCCATGCTCTCCTAAAACGCCTCGTTCACCACCCCCCCCACAGTCCTATGTCCTGTGTGGAAATTTGCATAACACCCAAAAAAAAGCCCAATGTTCCGCGAGAAAGAAGGCGTACTTTGATTTTTGCTGTAGTATTGTTGTTGCTGCTGCCGCCGTGGCATGGAGTCCGCTGTGTTTTTTGTTGCGAAGCAAAACTACTTTGTTTGGCGTTCTAAAAGAGGACACGACTAGAAATAAGTTGTTAAGTTGTATTTACAACACTTTTCTAGAACAGTTCAACCCAAATATTCGTGTATGTGCAACGCATTTTACGGAGGACAAAGACTGTTTCCTGGGAGAGTAGCCTACATGCCGGTTGTTCTGACTCACAGACTGTAAGTAATTTTGCATATTTAAAGGATTTGCCACTGATGATTCGAACGCGAGTTTTGAGCATTGTAGAGTAGCGCTTGTTGTTTGCCGTTTTTTCGATCACAAATGCAGACATGGTTTATTGTTTACGCGGTGCGATGACACGCAATGCGTAAAAAGACAGTATAAAGTCATTATAATCAGTAATTATGTTTTATTGTTTTTGTCTCGTCGCTCTGGCCTGACAGGGCATCACAGTATGGTATGGGGTGTAACATTTCCGTCAGATGCTTGAGGTATTCGGCCAATCCCAACGCACTGGATAGCTGGCCAATCACGACACACCTCGCTTTTCAGACCGATGAAATTTTGTAAAAATCGATGCGTTTCAGAAAGTCGGGGCATAGAGAAGAAACAATAATGAACAGTATGTGGAAAATAGTGTTTTTTAACCTTAAACCGCATAACACATTTCATTACACCAAATAATGTTATTTTTAGCAACATCATAAGACCCCTTGAAGTGCCTTGCCATCATTAAGCCTGGTCACACTGCAACTTACTCTGCCCACCTTAAAACAGCGGTCTGATAGATAAACTCTAATTATAGTTATGCTGGCAATCGATAAAAAAAAACTATAATCACAAACACTTTTCTGAAATTAATCAAAAACAACAAGGATAATCCCCCCTAACAGTACGTTTTTAAATATATATTTCATATTGCTAATTTCACTTCATCTCATTATGTAGAAACACATTAAACAATTAATTTTTTAATGCATCAGTTTTTTATGACACAAGGCGAGTATCATTGGAATACGACTGATGTCCCTAGGAATTGTTATTGTTTCCTAATATTTAACCTGACTATAGCATTCAACCTTACATTATATTGATAGCTATTAATTAACATTTACTTAAAATAACCTTCTAATTTAAGTTAACTTACAACAATCAATCACTTAACGGGTCATAGATGTTGCTAAAAATAACAGATTTGGTGGAATGAAAATTTTTATGCGTTTAAGGGTAACAAACCATTATGTTCCACATACGGTAATTATTGTTCTCCTCTATGCCCCCCGTTCTGAAAGTTTGTTGTGATTGGCCAGCTATCCAGTGCATGTGATTGGCCGAATACCTCAAGCGTGTGATGGAAATTTTACGCCCCTCACATACTGTTGATGCCGTGTCCCGGTGCGATGAGACAAACATTAAAACCCATTATAAACGAGGCAATTGTTGCATCCAGTGGGGACATAATTACTGTTTATAATGACTTATACTGTCTTTTTTACGCTGTTGCGTTGCATAGCGCCGCGTAAACATAAAACCTGTCTGCATTTGTGATCGGAGAAAAGAACAAACAACAAGCGCTACTCTACACTACCCAAAACTCACGTTTGAATCATCAGAGGCAAATTCTTTAAATATAAAATGTACTTTACTTCTGAGTCTAACAGCATTGTAGTCTACTCTACCATGTTCAGGAAACATTCCTCCATAAAATGCGCTGGACACATCCGAATATTTGGGTTGAACTGTTCCGGAACAGTGTTGTAAATACAACTTAAACCACTGATTTCTAGTCGTGTCCTCTTTTGGAAGGCCAAACAAAGTAGTTTCAGTGTCACACACCGCGGCCTTCAGTGAGCGGAGGTGGGCGGGCTTGAGAACGGCGCGGATTCGACGAAAGAGCGTCCACATGTGACGACCCCTACTGGACCTCTGTCTTCGTTTCACGGTGAAAGCCGATCCGGTGATCCACAGTGTGAAGTTGATGTATTTCCTCAGTGACCAGCAGGGATCAGCTCTAGGCATGACGAATCGAATATCGTCCTCTTATGGAAGACCAAACAAAGTAGTTTCGCTTTTACAACGAAACATAGCGCCTTCATGACATGGCGGCGGCAGCAGCAATACTACAGCAAGAATTAAAGTTACGCCTTTTCTTTGCGTGAACATTTGTGCGGCGTTATGCAAATCTTCACACACAGTGACATAGACATGTGGGGCGTGTTAGCACATCCCGTTTTTTAGAGTGTAGGCGTGGCTGACTCTTAACTTTATAAAGAATATCTCTTTGAATTTAAGACTATAGTCTTTGCAACTTTACAGATCTTAATTATGCACCAAGAGCTTGTAACACTAAAAAGAGAAAGGAAAAATTGAAATCGCATCATATGACCCCTTTAAACCCATTATAATAAATGTCCTGCTTGTGCCCTTCACAATACAGAAATTGTAAAGTTGTCAAACACAAAATGATGATCCTTAAAGCTGACAAAGTTATCTTTTCAAAATCGTTGTTCCTTTTGTTCTTTTGATTTAATAGCATCACAGCAGCTGGGAGTGGTTTATTTGGCTGCTTTTACTTTAAGAGCTGTGCTGCTGAAGTAGACGGGGATCTGCCACGCATTGCTTCGTGAGTTTCATTCGTACTTTATTTGAAATGATGCAGGCTCCAGTATAATGCTGACAGAACAGGAAAATTCATTTTTACTGACATCTCTACTGACATTCATTTTCACTGTTGTTCTAATGAAGTTCCTCGTCACCTGACCATTCTCTCAATCGTTTGACTAGCGCTTGGCACTGAGGGCGAAGTTGGAGATGCGCGTCTGAACATCTCCGGTTTGATGTAATAAAGCCATTCTTCTCAAAAATAGACTGAACAGCAGTTGTGACCCTAGCTCCACCTACCACCTACTGCGTTAAATATTTTTAATGCCGTTAAACTGGAAAAATTAAATGCACTCATTTTTACAGCACTAAATTATAGTAATTTAAACATGGAAAGAGCAGAACATTATCCATACAAACAGTTGTTGACGTATGATTAATAAGTATTGTCTTTTTCAGGAGTTTAAACATAAACCAGATGAACCAATCAGATGAGACTAAGAACACACCCAGCCCAGCCACACAAGTCAGAGATGTAAATGCACCCGTTTAATATCCCGCAACCAGTCCACAGTTTTGAAATGTTGCCACACCGAATTAACTGTAATTGAGTGTTTTTCTTTGCTTTCTTATAGATTGATGAGATCTTTGGTGGCAGTTCAGGAAGTGCAGGTGTGAATGGTAAAGAGAACGGTAACTCATCAACCGTTTCACAACCCTCACGAGTGAGTACATCTTAATGATTTAGAATATTTTGGGATTGCATTGCTTAACTACGTGTTTTTCTGATGAAGCTGAGATGGTTGTTGACATTAGACGTGGTTGATGTACTAACTGTTGTTTGGGGTAATGTTCAGGTGTCTCTCACCCTGGAAGAAAAGCAGCGTTTGGCTAAAGAACAGGAACAGGCTGCCAAACTAAGAAGCCAGCAGCCGCTTGCTCCACAGAGTGTCAAACCAGCCACAATGACACCTCAGGTAACACATACACTGTACAAAGGTATCATGGGAAACCTATTGTCACTTTCACACATGGAATTAATTTTTGCAGTGAAATTACCAGATAAACTTTTCTGGTAATAGGTACCATATCTCATATTCACACCAGCATTCACTTTGTATTATTTGTCATTGTATCTGTACCTTACAATGACAAATAATACAATCTTAATGTAATTAATAGTATGCTTTTTGGCTTATTAATATCATTAATTTTACTTGGGGTTATTCTGCTTGACCCGAGCTAACCTTGCCTTTCAATAAAAAAGCCAAAATGCCTAATATCAATCTCTGATGTCATTTACCAGTAGCAACATAAATAGTAAGCTACAATATATAGAGACGGATACACACATAATTGTTAGCGCTTTCATCATTAAAAAATTCAGAACTGGCTAAAAGACAGCAGCTATCTTATGGTAGAAGTCCTAGCCTTGTGCTTGAAACCATTAGTGTTACAATGTTGTTCACTCATTGCATGACTACATGAATACAAAGAGTCCTGTGTACTTGAGACCTCTAAATGGGAAAATGCTATTACATGCATCACAAAGACTGTATGTCTTACAGAAAAACCAGTGATAACAGAATCTTTATGAGAATTGGAGAGTCACATTTTGCTGGTTGAAGTACTACGCTTGACTTTTAAACAGCTTGGTTTTTGAAGTAAAAATCAAGCCAGTCTCCCTGCACTCTAAAACTGCTTTTTTAATTAAATCGAGACATTTCTTCAAATGTACTGTTTTTATATGGACTAATTAATGTCTGTTAATTAATTTTATTTGCTTCCGTAATTTTCAATTCTTTATGGTAAAAATAGTACATAACCTCCCTCCCCTCTGATTTTCACTTATGTTTTGCTTCAAATCAAAGTTTGTTGATGTTGGTTGCTTCATGACGTTATATCGAGAATTTCTTGTTAAAAAAGTGCTTCCAGAAGCAATGCAGCTGAAATGGCAGTCAGAAGGAAGAACTTTTTTTTTTTTCATCAAGCAGTGTTAACTAGTTTATGCAGTTCAAGGCCAAGGTTATATAACAAAGTACAATGGGTAACACTTTCTAATAACTTTCATTAATAAATAATTAACAAACATTATATAATAATTAGTGCTGTCACCGATTAATCGCAATCAATCGCGCCAAATTAAACGTTTTGTTATTAATATCGGAATATATAATATTTTATAATATATAGTGTTTATATAGGGAATGTGTACTTGTGTATATTTATTATGTCGATATAAAAACACAATATATATAGCATATGAAAATATTACATGTTATAGACATTTCTAATTTAAGCTTATAGTTTACATTATACATAAATTATTTAATAACATAACATATTTCTTAAATATAACAGGCATGGTGTGTATTTAGATATAAATACTTAATATACACAGTATTAAACACTGTAAACAAAAACTTTTATTTTGGGATGCGATTAATCACGATTAATCGTTGCCCAGCACAATAATAATATATTCTACAGTTATATAATTCTTCTAAATCATTTGTAGATTTGTAAAAAGTGCATTAGAGTATGTATGTAATAAGGTTAATGACATTTGTAAACATTTCGGTTTTTTTTTTTTTTTTTTTTTTGAGGTGGTAGTAAGAAGTCTGAAGAAAAAACATTCGGACGCTAAACACAATCTAAACAAAAAATTATGAATGGAATGATTCAATGACGCATTCAAGATTTACTTGTGTCATTACTGTACTGAATCAGTGTTTTTCAATAAATCCTTGAATGAATGATTCAAAGACAATAAATGATTTAACCGCCCCTTTTCACCACGGTACAAAGAAAAAAAGATGACCACACAGGAATTGATGGTGAATTGAAATTTTTAATTTACCACACGATCCGATTCCTGACTTCAAGGGTATGAAAACCACTGTTTCAGCATGGTAGTTCTCACCACAGTTTTAAAAAATGCTTAAAAAGTGGGCGTGGTGCGGAGGAGGGGGAAGAGGGGAGACAGACACAGACAGCTTCGTTTTCAGACAGTTTCATTTCGCTCCCATACAGTTAAAAACACAAATAAATGCACAACCATTTGCACTCTGCATCAAAAACATATATATATGAACGCGCTGTTGCACCTCTGAGAACTTTTAAGGTATATATATATATATAATATCTAATATAAGCCTTTTGACGGGTTGTGTCACAGAGTTGTAAAAACGGTTATGCTCACCAAGTAAATGAATCGCGTTATGTACTATAACTAAAGATTTTTTTTTTGTGTGTAAATTTTAAAAAATATATTTGTTTTATTGACTTTTATTGTTCAAGGCAAAGGATCTGACCAGCAGTCTTCTGAACAACATGACATCTCTGAACAACCTCTCTTTGAACTCTGGGACCAGGACGATGCCCATGCAGGGCGGCACGATATCCTCTACCTTCCCAGCTGGACCCACCATGGGTGGAATGGGCACCATGGGCGTCAGCAATGGTTTCAACTCACCCATGGGATTCCAGCCGGGAGGTATGGGAATGGGCATGAGACCCGCTGCTCCAGGCCTCTACGGAGGCATGGCCACCACTACCAGCACTCCAAATTTCAGTGCCCTCACCCAGAACCAGAACCAAAACCAACCCAGCAAGCCCAATGACATGTCCGCCCTAGACTCCCTCTTCGCTTCTAGCAAACCCAAAATCAGCATGAACCAAATGGCCCCTAAACCGGCCCCAGTAGCCACTGCACCTTCCCCGTGGCTCAATCAGTTTGGTACAGGCCAGACTGCACCCATGCAGGCGACTCCGATGGGGATGACGGGAGTTCAGGGTGGCTTTGGAGTGCAAGCAAACCCGTTCTTCAATCCTCAGAACTTCTCGCAACCTGTGGCCTCTTCAACAGTCAACGCTGGGGTGATGAAGCAAAGCGCTTCAGTCAACAATGATCTTAAGGACCTCTTCGGATAAAACATTTGCCTTTCGTTCGCGTTCCCCCTTGTGTGGGAATCAAAACGAAACAACATCAGCAGTGACGATGACAGTCAAAATTTGGTTGGATGGTTGGACACGGTGTCCTTGAAAGACAGTGTTTAAAAGTTAATCTGGTTTGTTTTCTTTTTTCTTTTTTTTTTAGCCCTTTCAATGGTGCACTTATCTTTTTGAGTGAATCGACGGCACCAAACAAACATCATGTTTCACAGAAAGCTTGGGCTCTTTCACTGAAAGCTGCTTCAGTTGGTGGATGCCTTGCATTCGTTGTATCGTTGGACTTGGCATGTGGCCCAGAAGATACAAAAGGAGTAACAAACTCAAGCACTTTTGGTTTCAATTCCTTATTGCTTGAGCCTCATGATCCCCTCTTGCCTGAATGAGCCGACTTCGTCTACCAGAGCAAACGGCATCGATGGCCTCAGGATTTGCTGTTTTGCTGATGGTGTCTGGCAAAAGGAAGTCTTTATCATGCGATAAGTAAAGGAAGAGGTGGTGTAGTCCATAGTTTGGGCCGGAATGAGTGTTTTTATAATTGTGTATATACTGTATCTGGTGATTATTGTTCGAGTTTCATACTGATACATGATCCACTGAGGTAAAATATCTTAAAGGAAGGACACTGTCTTCATACTGTAGGTGCACTAAATGTAATGGAGCTAAAAATTATATTAAAACATGTAGGTTTTGAGATGTTGTTGGGTCAGTACTTTAAAGTGAGTTTGTGTAAAACAGAATCCATGAGCTTCATTCATGAAACACCTAGCAGATTCTTTGTAAATTTCTTGCTTTTTAAACTCTCTCGGATAAAGAGTCATATTTTAAAAGACAGTCAAATGTGCTTAATAATAAATAAATATGCATTACTGTAATATAATAGTAAAGATTTAGCTCTATACTTAAAGGGATAGTTCACCCAAAAATGACATTTTTGATGTTTATCTGCTTACCCCCAGGGAAAGATGTAGGTGATTTGTGTCAGTAGAACACAAATGAAGATTTTTAAAACCGTTGCAGTCTGTCAGTCATATAATAGAGGTGAATGGGAATCACGGCTTTGAGAGTAAAAAAAAACATACACCAACAAAACCAAATTAAACCCTGCGGCACGTGACGACACATTGATGTCCTAAGACACGAAAAGGTGTGTACACGAAACTGAACAGTATTTATATAGTTTTTTTTACCTCTGATGTCCGAACTGTTCGAACTGTCCTGAGCAACGGTGCGTCCTCCTGAGCGCGTTCGTTCTCAACAGCAGGCGCGTGAGGAGTCTTCTTCTTGCTTCACTGCGGATCACAGACTTATAAGTGCATTACCGCCACATATCTCTCAAATGGACCTGACGCTCTACTACAAAAAAAAATCCTCCCAATTAGGAGTTTCAATGGTCCATTTGAGAGATAGGTGACGGTAATGCACTTAGAAGTCGGTGATCCGCCGTAAAGCAAGAAGAAGAAAAAGACGCGTCAGGCGCCGGCTGTTGAGAACGCTCTCAGGACGGTTCGGACATTGCGTGAATCAGAGGTAAAAATCTATATAAATACTGTTCAGTTTCTTGCACAGACCGATCGTTTCGTGTCTTTACACATCAATGTATCGTCACAAGCCGCAGGGTTTAATTTGGTTTTGTTTGTGTATGTTTTTTTTTTTACTCTCAAAGCCGTGATTACCCACTCCATTATAAGACTTACAGACTGCAACGGTTTGAGTTAAAAAAAATCTCCATTTGTGTTCTACTGAAGAAACAAAATCACATACATCTTGGATGACCTGGGGGTAAGCAGATAAACATCAAATTTTAATTTTTTGGGTGAACTATCCCTTTAACTACTTACAACTTTGTATGTATATTTTTTTGCATCATGATACTGAAAATAATAAATTTTCATTTTCAATTTTCAAATTAAGATTGATCAGACTTTGAGAGGGTTTTTTTTTCATAATGAGAATTGATGGAAAATTAGCTTAATTGTCAATGCAGAAAGCAATTTATGCAAAATATACAGTTTGCACATTTAGGTTTGGCGATAAAATGCGTTTCCTATAGTTATTTGGATAAATTGCAGCTATAAATGGTAAATTGTAGCATATTGTATACAACCAAGTTGTAACAGAAGTATGCGTTTCATGAATGAAGCCTGATACATTTGTTTCCCTTTTGGTTCTCTGCTGTTACTTCCTACCCTGTGTTTGTTCAGTCTGTATTATCTTGTAATGTGTTTCTTGGGGACGTTACGGATCATTACATTAGGTCCACTTTATATGGGCAGTTTCCTGTTGTAGGAAGTGACCAATTGAATTCCTTATGTGATTCTATATCATGACCAAACAGACCACTGCAACACAGCAAATCACCAAAATGTGTATTATTTCTGAAGAAAAACAAAACATGAATGAAGTGTACAGTAAATAGAGGTGAACTGCCACTTTTTTTTCTTCTTTTTTTTAATACTGTTGCAAGCGAATCACTTTCCTGAGGAGAATCTTTAATATCCAGACAGGTTTTATTCAAAGGGAATGCTTTTCCCGGTCTTATGAATGAGAGGCCTTATGTTGAGAGTTGTGCAATAACAGGTCTGTGATGGAGATTGTGAAAAGAACTTTCTGTATGAGTGTTTCACTACATGCAGTTCTCAAATAGTCTCGATTAATGTAGATAAAATATTTGGATTGTTTTAATTTTAAAAAAGTGAACTGGGTGGATGGAAAGATGGTGATTTTTGGAATCAAATAAATTGATTATTTAAAGGGTAATACCTTTTCACGTCAGTCATTTCTTATTATTCTTGTTATTATTGAAGCATAGAGGATGTTATTGAAGCATATGGCACCACAGATCATTTAAAAGTACAAAGAAAAGCATTTGAATATGCGTCATTTTACTTTATGAAAAATGTTTCTGAGTAGAAAACAGTAACAGTCCACAGCTAGCTAGTCTTTACTGATTCAATCTATTCAATTATACAATTCATCAGACTGACATTGCAAATATTCATCTAATGTAGTCTGTCTAGAAAAGTGCAGGTCATATTTCCCATTTTATATACATATACTGTATTAGAAAAGCCTAATAGTAACCTATTTTAAGACTTTTAAAATTGACATTGTTTCCATAATTTAAATTTAGTGATAAAAATGATTATAAACCATAGTTGTATTTATTATTTAATTAAAAAACATTAATTTGGAAGGGTGTGCTACTATGCTTCATTGTCATGAAGATAATGGTGCAATTTGTTAAAAGTGACCTGGACTTGTTCTTCATGAGAGTCATCTTTATTTGTATGTGAAGAAAATTATTTTAGCAAATTTTGGTCAGTTGTTGAATAA
Organism: Sinocyclocheilus anophthalmus; assembly: GCA_018155175.1. Taxonomy (NCBI): domain Eukaryota; kingdom Metazoa; phylum Chordata; class Actinopteri; order Cypriniformes; family Cyprinidae; genus Sinocyclocheilus; species Sinocyclocheilus anophthalmus. The sequence goes on along the minus strand of JADLZN010001567.1, from coordinate 19,412 downwards.
ACAGAAATATAGGAACAACACCGTTTCAAGAACATAATCGCCACGAGAACCACTTTTTATGGCATTTAATAAAACAATATAGGCACATGGGTTAGCATGGACAAAGTGAACATCATTTTGATATTTTGTATCACATTTTCTGAGAATGGCCAGCTGACATTGTGCATCCTGAGATCATTCACATAAAGCTACAAGTAAATATTAAAGTAAACATAAAAAGAGGCAGGTGAGGTCTTATTGCTAAAGGCGGTGTACAGATCTCGTGGTGTTAGTGGACAGGTTGGTCTGGGTCAGGTCTGCAACAAAACTCAAGTGACTTAAAGTAATTTGTACTAAATAACTTGTATTTCTGTTTGTCTGTGCATTCACACGCCTGAGAAGTCTAGCTCAGCTGAATCTGCCCGCTCTGAAACGCATTATCCCAGTGGAGTCCTGCTGGTACTGCGCTTCAATATCTTGACTTGACACACTGCAACATCCCCAAGAACCACCCTACACAAAGACAACGTCCAAGTTTCTGACGCAGAACACAAAAGGCATGACTGTCGTAGTGTTGTTGTGCAAGAATACAGAATACAGCATGAAAGCCGCATTAGACATATTTTTGTAAACTGATGTTTATTTTTCTGAATAAATCACCTGGATACAGTTATAGAATTAATTCACTAGCAAGATAGCCATAAGACCACTTAACTTCTGCAACCATCACTTAAAATATTAATAATACATTTATATAAAAATGAGTTTTGTCAAGGTTTATTTACTTTAATATAGTCCTTCCATTGACCATCCATGTCTTTGAATTGCCAGCAAGCATGTGACGATGTACTGCGATAAGAGAACAGTATTTATTTGAATGCAATACCAATATTTAATTTTATTTTATTTTAAAGAAGCAATCCATTTGATAATATTTTGAGACGTAACTATTTTTCTTGACTACGAAATAAATGGAAGCTTATTTCGGAATACAAATATAAAAAAGGTCATTTTTATCTCACATTCAGGCCTTTTTTCAGTTTATATCTCACAATTCTGAATTCTTTCTATGAAATCTGAGTTTACATCTCTTAATTCTTTTCCCCCCAAAATGTTGAGACACAATGACCTGATTGCTACACATGCAATCTGAAAAAAATAAGAATTGTGAGATATACACTTGCAATTGTGAGTTATAAAGTCAGAATTGAGAGATATAAAAAGGGTGTTTACTAAATATATATATAATATATTAGAAAATGTATGTATGTATAATTAGTGCTGTGCAAAGATTAATCGCATACAAAATAAAGTTTTTATTTACATAATATATCTATGTGTACTGTGTATATTTATTATGTATAAATACACACACATACAGTATATATTTTGAAAATCTTTACATGTATTTGCAAAAAATAAAAAAATCTTACCTAAACTACACATTCAATTTACACAAGAAAGTTTTTACAAACAATTTATACATAATTTTGTAAGGTGACTTCCTGAAGAGTGTAAATACTGTGGCACTACAAGAATAAAGCATTTTTACATTTAGCAATGCCACTTATAATTTTTGTATAGAGTATAGTTTCGATAAAGCAATAAGCCCCAAGAAGCCGTGGTTCGAGCTTCGCGTTGTACCTAACAACGCCCCTAAGCTGTTATAAAGAGCTTAAAGAGTGTAAACAGGGTTACGATATGACTTTGTAAAACCATTCCAAGATAAATTATTGCTTTCAATGCAAAAATTTACATAAGAATGAATTTACAAACAATTTACACTGTAATTCTTTCTGCTATTTCGTGAATAGAGTCAAACCAGAGGCATTAAAGGGTTAGTTCACCCAAAAATGAAAATTAGACTTTTTTACTTACCCTCGAAGCATCCTAGGTGTATATGACTTTCTTCTTTCAGATGAATCCAGTCAGAGTTATATTAAAAATTGTCCTGGCTATTCCAAGCTCTATCATTGCAGTCAGCGGTGTTGCAGTTGAACAGTCCACAAGTCGTCAAATAAAGCTGGCGCATTCATAATAAAACGTGCCGCAGACGGCTCCGGGGGATGAATAAAGGCCCCCTGTAGCGAATCCATGTGTTTTTGTAAGAAAAATAATCATATTTCAAACGTAATAAACACTTTTCTCTCACTTCTGTTATCTATCATATGTGGATCCGTTCCGGCGGATGACGTAGCACGTATGCGCAGCGCGCATGCCTCTGAGATATGCTAGTCTCGCGAGTTTGTTTATAGGAGCAAAGGAAGCAAAGTTTCCTTACTTCAGCAAAGAAAAACCAGTCTCCTCTTGGATAATATCGAAATCCTCCGACATTTTTCTTTGCAAATCCTCGGTTTGTACTTCTAATTCGCGACCAGCATTTCGTTTTGTTCTCTCGCCGCATTCGTCACTAATCACGCAACGCCGACGTGCTACGTCATCCGCCGGAACTGCTTCAGTGTATGACAGTCAGCGGAAGTGAGAGAAAAGTGTTTATTATGTTTGAAATATGGATATCTTTCTTACAAAAACTCATGGATTCGCTACAGGTGGCCTTTATTTATCCCCCGGAGCCGTCTGTGGCACGTTTTATTATGAATGCGCAAGATTTATTTGACAACCCTCAAACCGGGAAAAAACCCCCCTGTGGACTGTTCAAATGCAACACCCGCTGACTGCAATGATAGAGCTTGGAATAGCCAGGACAATTTTTTATATAACTCCAACTGGATTCGTCTGAAAGAAGAACGTCAGATACACCTAGGATGCTTCGAGGGTAAGTGAAACACAAGCTAATTTTCATTTTTGGGTGAACTAACCCTTTAAGTCACAGCTAGAACTAATAAAGCGATACCTGTTTTGATTACTGCTGTTGTCTGTTACTACTTCATTGAATTTTGGCCGCCGTCTCACTTTCCTCAACATGTACATGGACAAATTGGTTTGAGTCATGGCTACAACATTCCAAAAAAACAAAACACACACATGAAAACAATTTCATACACAGGAAGTTGACGGTTCTTAATTTCAAGAGAAATACACTAAAATATTGTGTCATAGCCATGAAGGTCAGTCTCATTTGTCTACTTACCAGTGAAGTCCACCTTGTAAGTCATGCTTCTTACAGTAAACTGGACTGAGCCCCTTGGGTTTCTGTAGAAGATGACCTCCCACCTGATCCCTACAGAAATAAGAGAAAACAAAATAAAGGGTTATAAACATACTATAAATGTGTGTTATATTTGGTGTATGCTGGTTTAGTTGGCAGAGATGTCTAGAACAACTTACATGAGATCCATATTCACACCACTGATGGTTGTCTTTGTAGTACCAGCCTATTAATTCTTTCTGGTTAGGAGGATACAGCAGCATATTACGTCGTACACTGATGTTAACGGGTCCATCGACTGTAATTTCATCAAAGTTAATATAGGCAGGCCTGTGCATGAAGAAAAAGGCACTTTGATATTTATATATATTCTTAATTTATCTGGTTGTGTGTGATGATGATAATAATGCTTAATACTTATTAAAATACTGTTAAGATGATATCTGTAATGAATTTGTTGAAGACCAACTTACCCTATGTTGAGGTTGATGGTGATCCCATTTGCCCCTGGCTGACAGTAATGGGCCTCAATGACAAAATCATTTAAGATAGAACCCCCCTGCTGTCCATTAAACAGCTGCCACTCGAAGTGATTACCTGAGGCTTTAAATGAGTGGATGAATGACTGACTGAATGAATGAATGCAAGGAAAATGAGCATTAGTCATCGCGTCGGTATTAAACTAACTTTGGGAATGTTTCTTTCCTCATTAAGTTTTCTACTCAACAACTGAAACCAACATAAATGATAATACCAACAGCGTACCTTCGCCATGTGTTGTTAGTAATGCTATTATTTCTTCCGGATTGTTTTCCCTGAAGTGAGATTTTAGTGTGTCATTGAAACTTTCATTGTTCTGTTATATAAATATTGCTCTTGACATCTCGGCAAAGCAGTGTTGGGGAAAGTTACTTTTAAAAAGTAATGCATTACAATATTGCGTTATTCCATAAAAAAGTAACTATTGTGTTACTTTGTTACATTTTATGGAAAGTAATGCATTACATTACATTGGCATTAATTTTTGATACCTGGCTTCCTTATTTATTTTTTTATAACAAGAAACCCAAAAGTTGTATTTTTGTCAACTGTAAAGTCCTTTCACACTAAAAGTGAAATTAATAAGCCCCAGGCTGAAGTAAATGTTACTCGCCTTTGCACCTCCCAGTGAATAAATGGGAAAACATTTTGAAAATGTAAAAGTAATGCGCTCCTTTAATAGTTACTTGTAGTTACTTATAGTTCCCCCCAACACTGGAGCTAGTAAGGCTATGTTAAAACGGCATCTGGATCAAACAAATCAATCTTACAATCACATGCAGAGTTGGATATGTGACGTATTTTTACTTTATGCAAGTAAATTAAAAAGTATCTGTACTTTATCAGTGTTTTTTCTTTGAAAAACTTTCTCTTTTACTACTTTTAAGCACTACTTTCATAATAAAATTTGTTTGTTGTTTATTTTCCTTTAAAACTTAAACATTCTATTAACATGGAACATTAATAATGTAGTACTTTCTTGTACTCAAGTAAAACTTTGAATTACTCTTACTTGAGTAAAAGTAAGAAAGTACTAGATTTCTAGTGTAATTAAGTATTAAATCATATTTAATATGAAAGGTATTGCAGTAAAAAAGTACATTATGCTTTGGAATGTTGTGAAGTAAAAGTTTTCTAAAGAAAAACACTCTGATAAAGAACAGACACTTGAAAAGTACTAAATTACTGTAGAACAATTGTGTCACCTACCTAAAGCATAACTGCTGACATCATATTTAAGGTCATAATTCATAGCTCATCTTGTTTAAATTCATCTTCGCACTTCTAAACAGAGACATCAAAACGTTTGCGTGACATGTCAGTCAAACTTTGCCTTTCTATGAAACGTTTCCCGTTTCCAATTTGACTAATGTACATTTTTGTAAAATTTTAAACGTTAACCTATATCAGATAACGTGTTAAAGTATTAGTAAACGGCATAGTTCCATCTCAAGCTAAATTAGGCTAATACAATTTAAAATATGTTGGAAAATCCTCTCGGAATGGTAACAGTGTAAACAGGGTTGACTTACCTATTTACATGAACATGAGAAGCTTGAGCTCAATGTTATGAACCCATTCCCGAGTAGAGGTCTGCGCGGGACTGTTTTTTTAGTCCCGCTCCCGCAAGGTTATATTCCGCACCCACCCGCTCCCGCTATTTATTCACTCTTTGTTCACCCGCTGTCTGCTTAATTTTCTTCCTGACCCGACCGTTCCTGCTAAATGTAGATCTCGTTTACAGAATCTCACATTTAAAGGGGTCATATGATTGATTAAAAATTTTCCTTTCTCTTTGGAGTGTTACACAACTCTTGGTGCATAAGAAGATCTGTAAAGTTGCAAAGACTAAAGTCTCAAATCCAGAGAGATATTCTTTATAAAAGTTGAGTTAACCATGCCTACCTAAAAACGGCTCATTCTAACACGCCCCCACCTGTCTACTCACATGTGGGAAGATTTGCATAACGCCGCCCAATGTTCACGCAAAGAAAGAAGGCATAACTTTTATTCTCGCTGTAGTATTTTTGTTGCCGCCATGTCGTGGAGACGCTTTGTGTTTTGTTGTGAAAGCGAAACTATTTTGTTTCAAAAGAGGACGATATCCGCTTCGTCTGCCTAGAGCTGATCTGTGCTGGTCTCTGAGGAAATACATCAACTTCCCGCTGTGGATCGCCGGATCGGCTTTCACCGTGGATGAAGCGGAGTCCAGCCCGGGGTCTCCACATGTGGTTGCCGCAAGCCCTCCGGACGCTCCTTCGTCGAATCCGCCGCCTCTGCTCACTCAGCCCACCGGCCATTCCTCACTCTAGACCGCCGTGTGTGACGCTGTGTTTCGTTTGTGAAAGCGAAACTACTTAGTTTGGCCTTCCAAAATAGGACACAAATAGAAATCAGTGGTTAAGCTGTATTTACAAAACTGTTCCAGAACAATTCAACCCAAATATTCAGATGTGTGCAGCACATTTTAATGGAGGACTGTTTCCTGATCCTGGTAGAGTAGACTACAATGCTGGCTGTTCTTACTCACAGACTGTAAGTACGTTTTTTTATATTTTATATATTTAAAGCGAGTTTTTTGGGCAGTGTATAGTAGGGCTTGTTGTTTGTCATTTCTCCTATCACAAATGCAGACATTGTTTTATGTTTATGTGGCGCGATGCAATGCGTAAAAAGACAAGTGTAAGTCATTATAATCAGTAATTGTGTCCCTACTGGATGCAACAAATGCCTCATTTATAATGGGTTTTTTAATGTTTTTGTCTCGTTGCTCCGGTCTGACAGGGCATCACAGTATGGTAAGGGCTTAACATTTCCGTCACACGCTTGAGGTTTTCAGCCAATCACAACGCACTGGATAGCTGGCCAATCAAGAGCACACCTCACTTTTCAGACCGATGAACTTTGTAAAAATCACGCTTTTCAGAAAGGCTGGGCATAGAGGAGAAATAATAATGTATAGTATGTTGAAAATAATGTGTTTTTTGAACCTTAAACCAGATAAACACATTTCATTACACCAAATAAAAAAAATAATGTTGTCAATGTCTTTTTTAGTAGCATCATATGACCCCTTTAAATTTCCGCTACTTAAAGAAAGAGAGATAGGCTAACAAATAAAAGTGTAGTCTGCACAAAATTGTATTTGTTATTTTATTTGTCTTGTCAAGAGTCTTGAATTTATTGACTTTGACTTGAATTTATATTAATTATCTTAAGACACAAAATTATTTTAATATTTTATGCAACACAGTAGGAAAAAAGTGTCACAGAGAAAATAAAAATGTTGTACAAAACTTGAAAGTGAAAGTGGCGTGACATGTGGCCAAGTATGGTTATTCATACTTGGAATTAGTGCTCTGCATTATCCCATCCAAAGTGCAAACACACACAGCAGTGACACACACACACCGTGAACACACACCCGGAGCAGTGTATTGTATTTCTTATTTTTATTCATCTTGTCAGGATACAATTCGTTTAACATTTACAACACAATAGGAAAAAGTGTCGCAGAGAGAAAATTAAAATGTAGGTTGTACAAAAATAGCCCATTAGCTATTTTTATTCGTCTTGTCAAAATACTAAATTCGTTTGACATTTTTCTGTTAACACAGTAGGAAAAGTGTCGTAGAGAAAAATAAATAAATACAACATCTTTCATTTAAAATTACAGGCTAAACAAAATTTAAACATAAAAAAGGACAGCGCATCCACACTTTGCTACATCCTTATTCTGCTCTGTCACTCATCGACAACCTGCCGGTTCTGTCTGAGGGCTGTATATTTACCACAGCTGGCTCTGAGCATTGTTATGCACATGCTGCGCACAGACATCGCAAATAAAACGTGTGGTGCAGAAAGCATGCGTGCAGCGCATGCATAACAGTCCTGAGCACAAGCTGAACCGGTGGTCAATAAGAATAAAGCGCAGATATGCTGTTCTGAATGGACTTTGGGAACGGGATATTGTTAGAGCGCCCGCTCCCGTTCAAATTACACCAGAGTTACCGACCACTACTGCGTTTGGGAATTTAGTCCTGCAGCGCAAGAAATCTGGTCGGGTCCCGCGGGAATGCAGACCTCTACCATTAAGTGCTTCATAGAAAGAAATGTAATGACGATATTTTGACATACACGTTTCAATTAGCAGTTATTTATCAGTTACTTACCACATAAAACGGCTGACATTTTAAGAAAGAAAGCCACTGACAAAACCATTTTAGCTGTTATTGGACGCTTTCGGATTTGTTCTTAAGTAATGTCGTGAAATTATTAATGTGAAACATGATTAGTCTACTTACCAAATATAGTTCCTAGACACTGGTATACATCGATAGTATGTTAAAAACCTAAAAAATGTATTTGTCAAATAAATGTACTGTCGAACACTGTAAAAAATTATGGTGAATTTAACGGTAAAAGACTGTAAAAATGCTACAGTAAAAACCTGTTAAATGGTTAAAGGTAAATTCCCCTACTATATACTTTGAAACCCTTATGGGATTAATTTTACGGTAGTATACCGTTTTTTGTAAGTGAAAAAAGACCGTATAATTTACAGTGAATAACCGTAAATTGACATTCCCAGAATTCCCAGTGTTACATTTCAAATTGGATGTTTTTTTGTTGAAATAACTGTTTCTTCTTAGTTTTTTCTTATCAGTTTTGTATATTAGGGTTGTGTGTTACACCTAATGTTGTTAAATTAAATTATAAAACTGACAAAAATGACAAAAACTGAAATTTATTGCATTATTTCAGTTTCATGTGTGTTACCATGATGGTGTTTAATGTTTGTGTGAATGACACTGTGCACCTTCTATATACAGTGGGTACGGAAAGTATTCAAAACCCCTTAAAATTTTTCACTCTTTGTTATATTGCAGCCATTGCTAAAATCATTTAAGTTAATTTTTTTTCCTCATTAATGTACACACAGCACCCCATATTGACAGAAAAACACAGAATTGTTGACATTTTTGCCAGATTTATTAAAAAAGAAAAACTGAAAAAAAAAAACTGGTCCTAAGTATTCAGACCCTTTGCTGTTACACTCATATATTTCAATTAACTCTGGTGCTGTCCATTTCTTCTGATCATCTTTTAGATGGTTCTACACCTTCATTTGATTCCAGCTGTGTTTGATTATACTGATTGGACTTGATTAGGAAAGCCACACACTGTCTATATAAGACCTTACAGCTCACAGTGCATGTCAGAGCAAATGAGATCATGAGGTCAAAGGAACTGCCTGATGAGCTCAGAGACATAATTGTGGCAAGGCACAGATCTGGCTAAGGTTAAAAAAAAATTTCTGCTGCACTTAAGTTTCCCAAGAGCACAGTGGCCTCCATTCTTTAAATGGAAGACGTTTGGGATGACCGGAACCCTTCCTAGAGCTGGCCGTCTGCCCAAACTGAGCTATCGGGGGAGAAGAGCCTTGTTGAGAGAGGTAAAGAAGAGCCCAAAGATCACTGTGGCTGAGCTCCAGAGATGCAGTCGGGAGATTGGGAGAAAGTTGTAGAAAGTCAACCATCATTGCAGCCCTCCACCAGTCGGGGTTTTATGGCCGAGTGGCCCGACGGAAGCCTCTCCTCAGTGCAGGACACTGAAGCCCGCATGGATTTTGCTAAAAAACACCTGAAGGACTCCAAGATGTGAGAAATAAGATTCTCTGGTCTGATGAGGCCAATATAGAACTTTTTGGCCTTAATTCTAATCGGTATGTGTGGAAAAAACAAGCACTGCTCATCACCTGTCCAATACATTCCCAACAGTGAAGCATGGTGGTGGCAGCATCATGCTGTGTTTTTTTTTTTCAGCTGCAGGGACAGGACGACTGGTTGCAATCGAGGAAAGATGAATGCGGCCAAGTACAGAAATCCTGGACGAAAACCTTCTCCAGAGTGCGCAGGACCTCAACTGGGCCGAAGGTTTACCTTCGAACAAGACAATGACCCTAAGCACACTGCTAAAATAACGAAGGAGTGGCTTCAACAACAACTCTGTGACTGTTCTTGAATGGCCAGCCAGAGCCCTGACTTAAACCCAATTGAGCATCTCTGGAGAGACCTAAAAGTGGCTGTCCACCAACGTTTACCATCTACCCTGACAGAACTGGAGAGGATCTGCACGGAGGAATGGCAGAGGATCCCCAAATCCATATGTGAAAAACTTGTTGCATCTTTCCCAAAAAGATTCTCATGGCTGTATTAGATCAAAAGGTTGCTTCTACTATATACTGAGCAAAGGGTCTGAATACTTCGGACCATGTGATATTTCAGTTTTTCTTTTTTAATAAATCTGTAAAAATGTCAACAATTCTGTGTTTTTTCTGTCAATATGGTGTGCTGTGTGTACATTAATGAGGAAAAAAAATTACTTATGATTTTAGCAAATGGCTGCAATATAACAAAGAGTGAAAAATTTAAGGGGGTCTGAATACTTTCCGTACCCACTGTATGTTATTATTTATAATTGCGCTTAAACTGTGATGGGCTTTGGTTCATCATGTGACTTTCTCATCACCACCTGCATTTGGTGGTTATCACTCTTATTACAAAGGTACAAAACAGATTTCAGTACTTCAGTAGGTTGGTGTATTAACATTATATCAGTTAATGAAATTACAGTATTTGACTGTAAATTTAAGTTAAAATCGTAAAACCTAAAATGTTGCTACCGTTTTTTTTTTTACGGTAAAATTCCGGCAACCACTGCTGCCGGTTTTTTACCGTAAATGTTACAGATTTTTTTTACAGTGAATGTTTTGCTAGGACAGAATTAAAAATTTCCAAAAACAAGCTTCACTATGAATGACCAATGTGAACAAACTGGATGCCTATGCGTTATAGTAGGCGGTAATTAAAAATCTTTCAGTGCCTAAAGCGAGTGTTAAATTGCTTGTGTTATATTCCCATTTCTTTTTCGTTTTGCTCTAATGTGAATATATTATTGGGTGTGTCTTCAACCTTGGGGCACTTAGCTACCATTTCAGTAATCTTTTTGAGAAAAGTATGTATGTCAATTGTTCAAAAATTACCAGCACATCCAATAGCCTAATGTTTTTAGTGTAGGCCTACTTTTTTTTTACCAAAAACAAAACCGTGAACTTGCCTGAACTATGATATATTTAAGAGGGGGGAAAATCAATAAGTAAATCGATTTATTTCCCCCCAAGTTGTAATCGTGTTAATTACTGAAAATTATTAACTATATGTATATTATACATACAATGCATAAATTTAGATGTTTATAACAAAACTTTTATCACCAAATGCTGTTAGACACCATACTTGTGATTAAAATGATCATGTGATTGGAATTCATTAAAATACTCTGTAGAAATGTTATTATTGGGTCAAAGAAGCGGTGTGAAATTGTGTGTGTGTGTAAGTTAAATAAGGCCACATTTATCATTTTATTTAATTTTTTTCCCATCAAGTATTAAGGCATGCATATGATACTACAGACTCTTTGCATAGCATGTTGTTACTTCTAAGTAAACAGTTCAGTTTGTAATTAAAGCTCACAGTAACAACAGGATCACTCAAATGATTGTTTTATCATAATTTAGTCATTTGATGCAACATTGATTGATTGTACATATTGCAAATTGTAATGTAAACATGCTGCATTTTATTATGTAGACGAAATACTTCCAAGGCACTCACGTTGTAAGATAAAAAGCCTTTAATGAACTGGGCTTAAATCATTACAACTAGTTAAATGTAGATCTACGTGTTTCGGCAAAAGAGCCTTCTTCAGGACACACATCAATTGCTCAAACAGGTATTCTTAAACTAGTGTTAATTAATGAATCATCAAAGACAGCTGTTTAATATGTAGGTGTGGCTAAGACTAGCCTCTTAGTACATATAACAGTGTAGGTATAGAATTGTACATCATCAATAATGCAGATTACAAAAATGGTAAAAAATCTATTTCTTCATTAACTCCTGGGGACTTTAGTCGCCCGGAGCGTATGAATCCAAAAAGTCTCTCGTTGTAGAAGCTGTTTCTGTCTATTTCCACCTCTTATTGAACATGGGATAGATTCAATTCCAATCACTTTAAGGGAACTCTCAGTGACATGACCCACCTCATTATAATGCCTCGCCATAGGATACAACATGCTGCATTGTCTATCGGATAATATAGTAGATTGTATTGCACATTGCTCAATATTCACACAGTATTACTGTGTATATCCCTATTTTTTTTTTTTTCTTTTCTTTTCTTTTTTTTAATCCTTTGAGCATGTCTCTGAATATTTAAATGCTAGAGATAAAAATTGAAACGGTCCAGCCTGGAAAAACTTTCACAAGAGTGTGTAAACATTGGTTCTCAGGCAGTTTCCAACAGGCACTTCATTGTAAATTATTGTGAAATTAAGCAGTATAATGCTTGTATTGTTATGGCACATTGGCTAGTAAGAGTAATTATAGAATAACCAAAAGTGATAGCATTTTAAAATATATAATTCTTTAAGATAAATAAACAAAATATATGCTTCAGGTTGCTTCAGACACGTGTCATCAAGCTGATGTGAGAAGCAGCTTTTAAAATCATTCATATTACCTTAACATTTGTCAAAATACCTGAATAAGTCTTTGCTTTCTATTTTCCATGGACAGTTTACCAAATAATACAATCATTCCAGATGATTAAACATTCAAAATCATAATCACTAACATTCATATCAATCAAAATCACTAAATAACGTTTTGTTTACTTCCATCCCAAATTCGACTCTTATTTGCTTGTTTGGATCTCGAATACCACCCAACATCTTCTGCAAGACCTTGAGCCATCCTTATTACTTTTACACACGCCTGACCTTCCGTTCGGCCTTTGTTCTCTGGTTAACTTGACTCATCTCTGAATAAAAAGACAAAACAGCATCTTTTATTATATTCAAATCACTACTTTCATAATGCATTTTAAAGTTTGATTCAAGATAGTCATGTTTATTAACCCAAAGATCATGTGGCACCTTATATTAGAGACTAAAGAAGACATTTGCAATCTGTCAAATGTTTTTGCTCACATACTTGCAAAATCCAGAGTGTAACTGTCACCATTCACAGTGAAATTCATGGCTGTTGGGTTTTGTTGGTAACACTTCTCAATGTCAGCACTTGAGACTGAACAACCTCCCTGTTGAAAAACAATATCAAGATCAGTGACGATGACTTTAATCTCTCTGTGGCCATAAATACAGTTGTCAGTGCCATGAATTAAGGGATAATGTACATTCAGTCCATAATTATCACAAACTAAACCCTTACATGGTGATCAGGTTTCGTGTTGTATCTCCCTGAAGGCTTTGTATCAAAGTAATTAGCAGTTGAATGTACACTATCCTGCTTATTACACTGCTATCAAATATATAATTACATGGTCATTGAAAAACTGGAGTTCAAATTTCCATACATAACGTTTGATATGTAATATTTGTATTTTGTTACAATTATTGCATTATTTTTATTGTACATTATCAAAAATAATAAATTGTTGCTTCCTGATTTCAAAAGACATCACAGATTAAAGGGGTCATATGATGTTGCGAAAAAGAACATTATTTTGTGTATTTGTGTAATGAAATGTGTTTTATGCGGTTTAAAGTTAAAAAAACATTTTTTTCCACATACTGTACATTTTTTTTTCTCCTCTATGCCCCGCCTTTTCTGAAACGCGTTGATTTTTACAAATCTCATCGGTCTGAAAAGCGAGGTGTGCTCATCGGTCTGAAAAGCGAGGTGTGATTGGCCGAATACCTCAAGTGTGTGACGGAAATGTTACTCCCCTTACCATATTGTGAGGCCGTGTCCCGGAGCGACGAGATAAAAACATTAAAACCCATTATAAACGAGGCATTTGTTGCATCCAGTGGGGACATAATTACTGATTATAATGACTTCTACTGTCTTTTTACTCATTGCGTTGCATCGCGTCTGCATTTGTGATCGGAGAAACGACAAACTACAAGCGCTAACTCTACACTGCTCAAAACTCACGTTTTGTATCGTCAGTGGCAAATTCTTTAAATATAAAAACATACTTTTTCAGAACAGCCGGCATTGTAGTCTACCTCTACCAGCCTCAGAAACAGTCCTCCATAAAATGCGCTGGACACATCTGAATATTTCGGTTGATTTGTTCTGGAACAGTGTTGTAAATAAAAATTAACTGATTTCTAGTCGTGTCCTCTTTTGGAAGGCCAAACAAAGTAGTTTTGCTTTCGCAACAAAACACACAGCGTCTTCACAACATGGCGGAGGCGGCGGCAGCAACAATAAAGTTATGCCTTCTTTCTTTGCGTGAACATTTGGGCGGTGTTATGCAAATCTTCCCACATCGTGATGTAGACATGTGGGGGCGTGTTAGAACGAGCCGTTTTAGGTAGGCATGGTTGACTCTCTTAACTTTTATGAAGAATATCTCTTTGGGTTTCAGACTTTAGTCTTGGCAACTTTAGGGATCTTATCTATTCACGAACCACTTGTAACACTCCAAAGAGAAAGGAAAAAAAGAAATCGCATCATATGACCCCTTTAAAACGTCAACAATCAGTCTGCCTAGCAACAACATGAACATTAACAATACAATATTATTAACAATATTATATTACTTTACATTTTATTATTGATCTGCCAGCCAAATTACTACAATTAGATAAATATATTTACTTCCTAATTCCTTATGTTTAAGCATTTTAACTGTTCTGCTGAAAGAAATGAGGAAAAACCAGCCTAACCTGGTTTGCTGGTCTTGGCTATTCTGGTCAGGCTGGTTAGAGGGGTTTTGGTTACCTTTAAGCTGGGCGTTTTCACCAGATTTGTCCCAGTGTTATTTTAGTATCACTGAGATTCTATTATAGTTTTTATTTTAATATTTTACCTTTTTTTTCCCGATTTTTTTATTGTCATTTTAATTTTAAAGTTTTAGTAATTTTGTTGTGTTTCTTTTTTATATTTCAGGTTTGCTTTTAGGTATTTTAGTCAATCAAGTTAAACTAAATTAAAATTTAGTTTAATTTTAAACTAAATTTTAAGTTTAAAATTTAGTAAGTAAGTAACAAAAAAGTCCAAAAAATTCCCCCAAGTAACAAAAGTCTTTGTATGGTTTTAGATTTAGTTAACTATAACCCTGCTTGGTCCAACTGGGACCAAATCTTAAACCAGCTTTTCAAAAAATATTACTGAAGCCCCTTGATGCTGTTTTTACTGCTTTCACTAAACAACTTATCTCTAACTTGCTTTTTGAAAAACACAGACACCAATGGTGATAAAAGTCTCATAAAAGCACCTGTGTATTGCTATCAATAATGATCAAATACTAATACTGTACAATTTGACAGTCATTATATAAAATATGACTTGAATCAACTACTGTAGAGCGCTGTTCAAAGTTGAAATTAATTAATATACTGTACATATGTACAGTAAATATGCATTCAAAGTCCTCATTAATGTGCCAAAAAAGACTTGTGCATTTGTAAAAGAACAAAGAAAGAAAGTTTTACCGTGTTCTTGAAGGTGTACCACTGATTGCTCCCTTTAAACTGCCACTTTGGAGTTGTATTTGTTGAAGGGCTCAAAATGGTTTTTAATTGGGAGGTTATTCCAAGGAATCTGTTCAGTGAACACGTTACACTTTTAGAAGCGCTGGTTATTTGTACTTCTATCTATCTATCTATCTATCTATCTATCTATCTATCTATCTATCTATCTATCTATCTATCTATCTGTCTATCTATCTATCTATCTATCTGTCTATCTATCTATCTATCTATCTATCTATCTATCCATCTATCTATCTATCTGTCTATCTATCTATCTATCTATCCATCTATCCATCTATCTATCTAATCTTTAGATTTAATCTTCATAAGGTAAAGAGGCAAACATAAATCTGTTCAGCAAGCTCTTCATATTTACCCTCCACTTTCAGATGGTTCATATTTAGGGTGGCGTCTAACATGCCTCTTACGGACTGTAGATACATTTCTCTGACACATTTCTGGAAACACATAGACATTCATGATTGTGATCTTTCCTGTTTATGGAAAGGTATTTGAAGGAAACAGATGTGTGTGGGAGAATACAAAACAAACCTTTAAAGCTAATCTGGTACTGGGTAGAGTCAACAGTGAACTTGACTGAACCACGGTTGTTTTGATATGCCGTCTCCAGTTCTGACCTCTGAATTGGACGGGCTTTGCCCTATAGACAGAGATACAATCAACAGATAGTCATTAAATATAATCAGACTCATTAATGCATAATATCACTTAAAGTCAAACCAAAAATGATTCAGAATCAGATATAATTTTTGATATTTTTTTTACTAGTGGGTGCAGGACACTGTAGTTCATTGATGTAAGCGAGGATAGCAAAATAAACTGACCATATTATACCCCAAAATTCTTCATACAATGGACTACCAGTAAAACTGATAAAAATTTGGGACCAAAAATTATTCAGACACTTTGACCTGATCATGTTTTGCTTAAGTGTTTTTTCTTTAATTGCTAATGCAAACTTTTTACACCACAGAATGAACTAAATTAAGCATTGCTTGGTAATTTGTTGACCTAAATTGGTATTATCTAATTGTGGACTTAAATTTAACAGCTGACAGCTATTCAACCTAATTCATTACGTACCTTTCTATCCAAGCTATCTGACATTATCAAGCTGAATTTGTTCGAACATTTAACTCTGAGTTTCTTGTCTATTTTATCACCATTTTCTAAACTATAGAGAATCAACTGTGATAATGTGAGAAATGTTGAAGTTGTCTGAATAAATTTTGGTTTGACTGTATATATGAAAAAATGAAAGTGACGTGGCATGTGGTGACCCATACTCGGAATTAGTGCTCTGCATTTATCCCATCCAAAGTGAACACACACACTGTGAACACACACCCGGAGCAGTGGGCAGCCATATTTTTTGCTGCGGCGTCCGGGGAGCAGTTGGGGGGCACCTCATTCATGGTATTGAAGGTGGGAGAGAGCACTTTCATTCACTCCCCCCACCTACAATCCCCTGCTGGTACGAGACTCGAACCTGCAACCTTTGAGTTACGAGCCTGACTCTCTAACCATTAGGGCACGACTTCCCCATATATCCATATAACCTTAAACAGTGAGATACAGTTTCACCCTTTTCATGTTTTTTGTCTTCAGCAACAGATACTTCTTTCATGTAAAAACTATTTCAACTTTTTTGTTACATGAAAGTTGCATCAAAATTGTCTTGGAAACTTTATAATGTTTATAATGCCTTTATTTTATAGATTTTATTGTTGTTTTTTTGTCCCAAACTCGATCGAATATACCCAATATAAATTATCCTATAGAAAAATCCATCATATTCCAGATCCATCATAAAATATTAATGAACAAAGAATATGTAAATATATGTTATTTTATTTATATATATTACTCATTTGGTAGTAGTGCATAGAACATTTTAATGTGGACATTTCAAAGCCAAATTATGCCCAAAATGTGATGTACTTAGGATGCATAATCTGATAACTAACATTTAGCCTTAGCAAGATAAAGCAGTCTGCCATTTTATTCACCTCTGTAATACCACAGCCATTCTGTATCCTTTGAGCTCATACGCCGCACTTTAATATTTGTTTTCCGAAGAACTCTCATTTTAGTGAAATCAATTGATATAGCCCTATAATGTAAATGAGAAAAAGTCAAATAATTCCTTTAAAATTACAGCAGCTGCAATCATTTTTCAAGCACATAGTAACAGAGGATGAGTTTTATGGTATGTTATAGTGCACAGGAATGAAATGTGGGAACATAATGACAGAATGTTAATCTGGGGTGACTAATTCATCTTTAAAAAATATTTTTTCATCTTTTTGCTCATACCCAGCTTAGGTGTTATAGATCTTGATTCCTTTAGTGTTGGGGAGTGAATACTGGGCTTCTAGAATGTGATCATTGGAAATGTTCTCCCAGGCCCTTCTAAAATTCAGCTGCCATCTGTAGGGCCCGACAAATTCTTCATCAGTCTCTATATGTGATTAAAAAAATGTAAAATGATTAGTGAGGCAAACTAATTGATTCAACAGTGAAACATATAATGTGGAATACACTCAAGGTATAAAACATGAAGTGACTATACTAATACTTTAGTTCTACAATCGTCCTCAATATGATTGGCCATGCCATTAGAACAGTGGGTACGGAAATATTCAGACCCCCTTAAATTTTTTTCACTCTTTGTTATATTGCAGCCATTTGCTAAAATCATTTAAGTTAATTTTTTTTCCTCATTAATGTGCACACAGCTCCCCATATTGACAGAAAAACACAGAATTGTTGACATTTTTGCAGATTTATTAAAAAGGAAAACTGAAATATCACATGGTCCTAAGTATTCAGACCAATATTTGCTCAGTATTTAGTAGAAGTACCTTTTTGATCTAATACAGCCATGAGTCTTTTGGGAAAGATGCAACAAGTTTTTAACACCTGGATTTGGGGATACTCTGCCCTTCCTCCTTGCAAGATCCTCTCCAGTTCTGTCAGGTTGGATGGTAAACGTTGGTGGACAGCCATTTTTGGGTCTCTCCAGAGATGCTCAATTGGGTTTAAAGTCAGGGCTCTGGCTGGGCCATTCAAAACAGTCACAGAGTTGTTGTGAAGCCACTCCTTCTTTATTTTAGCTGTGTGCTTAGGGTCATGTCTTGTTGGAAGGTAAACCTTCGGACCAGACTGAGGTCCTGAGCACTCTGGAGGCTAAATCAAAAGTGACATTTTTTAAATTTTAGAGAATGTGTGTGACATGTTTGAGTGGAAAAAGCTCTCGCTCTCTCTCTGTGTGTCATATGTCCATTATTTCTCTACCAGTGAGTGTTGGGAAAATGTCAGGCTCTAGTTTTTCCTCAAGGAGGGTTTCACATTTCAGTTTTTTGGAACGTGACCTTGTTTCCCAATAGTACTTGTAAGGTTTATTTGTGGTTTACACATGCTGTGAAACAGGTAAAATCATTACATTAATACAGTCAATAGGGAGATATTCTTAATGCAAATAAACTGTTTTGACTTTTTAAATTTGATTTAAGAGTCTGGACAATGATGCCTGATGCTTATTATTTTTTTCAAATAACTGGGCTGAGAAGTGTCTCACACAGCCGGACCACTGCAGCTGGGCTATTTATGATTTGTACAGATTTTTGTTTCTTGTACTTGACTCTTGCTAAGCGAGTTGTGCAACACAGATTATTGAAGATGGCCCTTACTTCCAAAATGTTTAGTGGTTATTTTTCTTTCTTTTTTTTTTTATTAATTTTTTATCAATAGGTATTATTTTTTTATTTGCATTTTTGCCCTTGATAGAATGGTGTCAGAGGAGACAGGAAGCAGTGGGAGGAAAGAATCTATTTTTTTTTCTAATTAAAAAATGTGCCCTTGTAATCCCTCATAAATATCTCCTCATTTTAAGGGCTGGCCAAAAAGGTTGTTCAATTAGCAATCAACAACAATCCAAACATTTCTCGATGGAAAAAATAAAGTCATGCCAGAGATTTTTTTCTCTCATTTGAGTATGTAGTTTCTGTTTTATGCCAACTTTTAATAGTCATTTTGGTCAGCATAGACTATTTTAGGCATTGCAAGACTAATTGGAGCATGTCTGCTCATTTGTCTGTCCCAGTGTTTTTTTTTCTTCCCTGTACAGGACTCATATTTCCTTCCAGCATCTTCCACTAGATAAAAAAAAAAAGCTAAATTCAGGTTTGGATG